>UZAF01017959.1:6042-34239 GCA_900617895.1 Haemonchus placei | reverse complement strand
GGGGGGGGGGGGGGGAGGGGTGATGGGGGAAAATAGCTTGATGATCCACGCCATTAAGCCTTGCTCTTCATGTTTTTATTGTGAAATTTCTGACCTCATAGACACCGTCGGGGACGCAGCATCACTCAGGAGGGTCGGTGACATACTCCTAGAAAAAACGATCTCATTGACAGCTCATTGATTGCAGTAAATGTGAAGCTCTACTTTATACTTACCCTAAAACAAAGACAAGCTTCATCAGTGTACTTCTCATTTCTTCCACTATTAGGTTTCGCCGGAAACCGGGTAGCTGAAAATATGGTTTTACAGGGTTACAGCAGTAAGGCCAATTGATCATTCGACTACACAGGTAAGTTTACCAGTTTAGTTTATGATCAATGCAGACGACGTAGTTTTTGAAAAAAAAGCCCAACTTCGAAATACGACAACAAACACGAACGACCTCGAGTCTTGGGAGGAAAACATTGGGCCGATGAAATACGTCTTTGATTAAAAAGAGAAAGGCAAAATTTTCATCCAAGATTGTATGGCGAGCAAATAAAAGGGGTATTGCATGCCAAGAAAGTCACTCTTCAGCAGCACAAACATCCCGCGGGCAGTACTGTGTAGCAGAGAGATCGATCTAGCAAAACAGTGAGCAACAAAGGGTTGAAATGTATGACACACGATTTTTCAATAGAAGGACCACTTGAAGAGGTTGGATTGGTTATTGTTTTGATTAATTGCTGTTGTTCATGTATAAAACAGTATCAGTGGAAGGAAATATTCATGAAGGAAATGGCGCAATTGATAAATGGTGATTGCTTAGGTCGCTGTTTTGGTTGTTACACCTCTCCACTGCGCGTTTGAGTGAAAGCGAAATGAAAGCGTTGTGCAGTCACAATTATATGATAGTAGACGAGTGGTGGTAATGTGGAGCTGACGTGAGGCTGTCATAGGCACTGCGTCTTCATCTCTTCTCATGAAGCCGAGAAGAAAACGTTACTCTAACATCTTGTTGTATTATCAAACAAACATTGTTACCCCAACGTAAGAGGAAAGCTGAGAGCAGCAGTTGGAAAGCACAGATATGGATCCCATCATTCACGAGAAAGGTTTGTCCACAGCTCGTCGTGCTTTCACAGCCTTGAAAGGTGGCTCAGATGGGACGAGGTCAAGGGAATGGGGAGAGAGGAGCACGTCATTCCAGCCAAGTTCCTGTCACTCGGACTGCTAGTCTTTGTGACGTCAAGACGAGCGCTATCTTGCAGCAAATGAAGAGGAACTCTTATCCTTCGTTTTTCTTTGATTGCATTGCTTAGTAATGATGAACAAAAAAAACTTTCAGTAACGGGAACGATATCGGACTGGAAACACCTTCGGTTGACCACTTAAGTTTATACACGAGTAACAAGAAATAGTGCATCAACGCAACTGTTGCGTTCTTGTCTTATAAGGTATTGCTTAATTCTCCTTGACACTAACCCCGCACCGTCGTAGGGTGAGCCGTTCCTGTTGGTCGTCGCCATTTGCAACAGCTTCTGTATTGAGTCTATTATGAGCAAAGTCTTTCCTGATCACATTGCATCAGACCTTCTTTGGAGATAATTACGGTCGCTTCTCTTAGGCTTCATACTCTGTTCTTTTTTATGGGTGATTCGGTAGCCTTTTCGACTATCGGATCACCTGATAAGAGTTACAGCCACCATCTACAGCAGTCAAAGTACTAGGATCTATGAAATTCTTGGATGATTCTTGGAGCCGACTGTGGAGCAAAACCTTTTTTTGAGTACTGTTCTGGTGCTGTTCTGACCTAGATTTTAAAAGAGTGCCTTCAGGAAACAGACAGCAGTTCTTTTGTTGTTGCCTTAGAGGATCCACCTCTCATCTCTCGTCTCCTGTACAAACCACTTTTGGTTTTAGGCGAGGAGGAAGGCCTACTGGTAGAGACCCGCATGTGACGCAGACTGTCTGTTAGTGGTGGGTAGCCTCAAGCAAGAGCTTTCTTGTAATCGAGCTTTTGTGGGTGATCCAGGTTCTCTCTTCCCAGGGCTTGTGTTAGGGTTGGGGACAGCGTTTTTCGCAGGGCCTTACAACATTCTCTATAGTAAGCCTGCAGTCTGTTCGGGTTCTCTTTGATTTCTGATGTTATTTGCAATGCACAGCTCTTTGTGGAGTTCGATCTTTGAGCAGTACGGCATGACTATTGAAGCAACTTCCGAATGACGAGAAATGCTATTGATAAGTCATTGTGAGAATTGAACAGACAGCGAGTTTTCATGTTTTGTCGACTTGTCGCGATTACTTGTAGACAATTAGAAACGTAGGTTTGATTTGACGCTACTCTCGTATTGCCCTTCATTGGACTCTGTTATTCAGAAATCAGAAGGGTAAAGACTAAAGGCTAAAGATACCTCAGTTTTGAGGTGGTTATCTGATCCAGAACGCCTCATGTTTCCACAAGCCATCTCTCATCGAGCCCTTCCAGGAGATGTGCTATGGTTTTAACACCATTCCCACGCAGGCGATGCTTACTTGAATTTATACTCAAAATTTCTCCCTTCCAAGGAACGACCAAAAGTGAGTTGTTATCCCCGTTTGATCGACAGTTTGAAGCTTGACCAACAGTAGACTCTGTTCTCCAAGCGGCCTCGACGAAGTTACTGAGAAACAGAGGAAAAACGAAAGGATGTTTAGACTTCGGCTGGAAGCGTATCTTTCCGAATGTTCAAAACTCTCAGCAAAAGTATGTATGTACATCACGCGTCAACAAGTTTCTTCTTGCATCCGATACTTTATGTATACCTCTCTATTTACATTAACAAGATTTTCAATCCGATCAGAGGCGCTACATTCACCCGTGACTATACACCCTTGACCGAGGGCTTATAGGAGTTTGGTATGATACTCCTCACCAAAAATGGAAAAATTCAGAAGCTAGATGTCCGTCTAATAAGTTCATCTCAAGGTAGCAGAACTCAAATGGACCCCCGGCACTTCAAAACAGAGCGCCCTTCTCCCTATGTGAATAAAACCTTTGGATGAAATCTACCAAACTCAGTTTCTTACAACGCGACAACGCTGAGCTCCTCCAGGGATTCACCTGCTTCTGCTCATCCACGACCTACCTTATCTTTCTACGGAGCATGCCGCTTAGGCTCATCCTATGGTAGATCATATTGAGGATCATTCTGAATCCGAAATCGCTGTACTCCCTTTCGAGGATAAAAGACTTCAATCACTATTTGTCCCATGCGTTTCACTTTGGTGGGAATTGATGCTTGTGGTGGCGTGTGGCTCTATCCGATAGAATTCTTCCCAGTTCCAACCCCAAATCCATAACCCAATTCATATTTACAAGTAACTTTTGACCAGATTCTTCTGAGATTCTTCATCCATTTATTTAGAGCAGAGCAGAGTAGTTTCACTGCAGTTCATTGCAAGGAATAGTTTATCTTGTCTGTACAAAGATAACTAGTTTATATTGACAGAGAACTTGTGGCTATCTACCGTACTGAACAAAGGTGCAGGGCAAGGAACTCATCACAAACAGAGAGTAATGAGATCCTCGATAGCTCTGGCTCGAGGTGGTGGTCTTTAAACCTGGTTTCACACGGCCAGCCGCAGTGGCTTCGTGGCTGTTATCGTAGTTTTCCCAATAATTCGACTATTCCTATTCACGGCGACAACTGTGGTCGATCGGGTACGGTAGTTTGCGTACACGATACTGCGCACCTTCACTACCACCTACTACTTACAATGTAAGGATAGCTGCGTTTAGATTCTTTTGGCAGTCGAAGATGGATAGTCAGCCTCCTTCTATGTTTCGGAGCTAATGAATTAACCGACAGCACGAGCTTCGGATTTCTCCACTTCGTCCAAAAGCAAGGCGGAAGCAAAGCATGCGTAGATTCGTATTCTACGAATGTCAATAGGCCATCTGATGATTCTCGCCACCTTAAATTGCTCTCCATGTAGAAGACAACTGAGATTTCATGAAAGGACGCTTGAGTCAAGTGTTCTATTCGTTTTCAGTGGAAATTAGCTAAAAATATCAACAAATTTTTGCATGCTGGTCAAAGGTTCGGAAAGAATGAAAAAATAAATGTCGGAGGGCGTGCAAAAAGTTCATCTGATAAACATAAAGCGGCGTTACGTAGCGAAGCGACGATTCATTTCGCTTCGCTCTAGACGAACCACCATTTTCAACTACCGTCAAGGTCCATTCTGGTTTAGAGTTTGTGAAAAAATTGCCGTGGGATGCTTAGGTCAAGCTTATGATACATTGATGAAGCAAATGAGAATTCATCAGGAAATGGGGAAGAAACATGCTATCCGCTAGTGTCAATGTGGAAGTGAGGGCTACACCACAAAAACTGAGTGAAAGTACACATAAACGTCACGCTGGGAACAATTTATAAAAAAAGAAAAAAAAAGAGAACAAACCACTGACTATTCCGGTAATGTGTTCAGAATAATTCAAGGCAGTATAAACCTTAAAGCTCTTAACTATAGTGTTTATTATAAATTATTAATTTCGTCCATTTCACAAAGTTATAGGGCATTCGCAGAGTGCACTGCAGCTGTTGAAACAGGGAGACTCTAATGAAACTCATCAACTTCATTTGGAGGGCCACGGGGAGCCGGAATGGCCAACGTCTTCATGAGGTTCAGGACAGATTTCGTCACAACCGTGGGATCTATATGCAACAAGGGCCAGAGTAAGAAAAAGTTTGAATTCAAATAAACGCTCCTTCCATGAAATAGTAGTTCTCCAGCGCGCAAAGCTTTGCAGAACTCTTACTCTACCTTTTGATAGAGCCACGCGACCGACGCTTTTAGGCTTCGTCACCAGAAAAAGCCGAGATGCTGTCATTTGAAAAACCTAGCTCATTCGCAGAAATATTTTCGAAATATGGGCCTAACTTCATCAACTGCAAACCATAAGGTCATAGGTTTGCAAAGTTCTGATAGTATCGATTAGAAGTGATAGGTTTCAAAATCAGGTCAGAGTTACAGCAATCAGTTTCTACAACATGCCCCTATTGCGCCATCATTAACCCTNGCCAATGACCCATGTGCCAGTCATAGTGGCGCCCACCAATGGATGCCATTGTCGCCAAAAGGTTAATAATCAGTCGAATAGCGCAGTTTACGCCATGGCTCCTCACTTTCTTCAACAAAGCCATGATGCACGGTGGGCTCCCCATTCCTCGTTACTGAACGAGTGAATCACTGACAACAAAATTTTTGAAGTAAATTCCCTCCATTCACGCCGGCAGTAAAAGTTCGATACTAGGCGCATACCACTACCACTGACGGTCACAAGTTCTCCATTTACTGCTCTCGATTTCAACAATAATGATCCATTAGGAATTTTATAGTTACCTTTACGGAGCTTACTGGCGCACCTAACTTTCTGCACCTGTTCAGCCAACCGAAGCCTAAAAGGCACAATTCAATAGAAATTGCTTCTGAGATTACTCAGGGGATGAATTCAAGGTCCTCTCGTATACCATATCTGCCGCTATCAGGTCGAAAAATGGCTCAGTTAAGGCTCAGGGATTGTCTCATACGTATCCTCGTCACTCACAATCAGAGGCTGCAGCGATCACAAGGGAACCCCTGTAGGAAGTTCAAACAATATGTCATTACCCACTGCGACAGTGAAAGGTAGTGTTGTATAGTTCTGGCTTGATATGGTCATCTCTTTGTGCAATTGCAAAAACTTAAATCTCGTCCGAGTACTCTTCTCATGTTATTTCCGTCGTGGTAATCTCGTCCAACCTTTATTTTCCCTACGTTCAAAGAGCCTTATTTCTCTCGGAATTGGCGAATAGCCTCGCTTTCTTCACTTCCACTAGACTATTACTAATCTATACTTCCGCTTTTCGAATAAAAAGAGGCACCTCAAAATTATCGTCAGCTGTGCCTTCAAGTGATGGTGACCAATGTTGTCGCTTTAGATAACCCTGCTATCAGTAGTGTACTTTTATAGCGCTTCTTATCCTTATGTATATAAACCATTGACCGAGTTCTTCAACGTATTGGTAGCAGGATAGATTTGTAACAGGTGATATTGGAATAAATACAAATATGATTACGTAATTCTTTGCTGAGTCACAATTTTTGAAGCTATTGTTAGTTGCGTGCCCTTAGGAGGTAAGAACCGAACTTCGTTTTGCTCACATGACAAGGACTTTGATAAGGCCTTGTCTCTATTTACACTTGCCACCCATTCCTTGTCGACCTGCCCTATCACCCCTCTGTATACCATGAAACAAACAATCAGGCTATGTAGCAAAGGACTGAGAAAGCTGAAAACATCTAAGAGCCATGCCAAACTTTATTAACTATTACCATTTTCTGTAAGCAGTCATCTACAATACAGTCACACCCTATATCAAGTTGCTATACTCTTCCACCACACAAAAAGAATAATTTTTTTCAGTAGAACTTAACGGCTCTTATCAGTTGTCACTTCCTGTCATCAATTACTTGAAATCCCTTCATATTCANATGCCAAACTTTATTAACTATTACCATTTTCTGTAAGCAGTCATCTACAATACAGTCACACCCTATATCAAGTTGCTATACTCTTCCTCCACACAAAGAGAATAAATTTTTCAGTAGAACTTAACGGCTCTTATCAGTTGTCACTTCCTGTCATCAATTACATGAAATCCCTTCATATTCATATCTCCTACCACAGTACCAAGGTTCACTCTTAACCTGAAGGGCTTAACGGATCCTTCGGCTCATGCCTTCTATAGATACCTCTTAACCCTTATTACTTATGTATATGAACGCATCAATGGAGACAATGAAGTTTCGGATGTAGGAGAATGTGAAGATTAAGAAAAAGGAAAAGGAAAAAGGAAAAGGGAGAAGGAAGCGAAGAACAGAAACCGTTCTCCACAACTTATCTTACAACATTTTGCAGGGAAGAACTGATTGAGGTGTGAAATGGCTTTTGTAAAAATGTGTGGGAATAGCAGTGCTCACCATATTTTCACAGCATTTGACTGCGGTTTAGCGCTTCTCATCACTACTTTTTGTTGTAGAAGAACTTGCACACAGTAACGTTCAAAAGTCTCTGGCCAAATTCTTCTTCAGCCATACTTTTGAGTTGTAACTCCTTTTCTACTTGACCTAATCATGCGAAACTCAAACATGTGTAGCATAGGTGTATTGCGAATATTTACCACTATTAGCCTGCAATCTGATCATGCTCCAGATATCGCAAAGAGCATGAACTCAAAATCATCTGGTACAGATGACAGTCCTTCTGGTATTTCTTTCCTTTTTGCCATGTCTGCAGAGTACTAACTCTAGTGCCGACCACAGCAGAGAAGAAAAACGCACATAAGGTGCGAATAACTGCAGACGTCACTAGCTTTGCTTTTAGCGAATTCTACTACTGCGAGAAACACCTTGCTCCTAGTTATGTGGATATTGCCGCATTGTAGTCAAGTGTTGGATAGTGGGAAATAAGCTTTAGTTAAAGATCAAAATTCCGCGCGATTTGCTCCTCTAGGAAAAACAAAGTTATCAACGGATAAGCGTAAGAGCGTTTGAGTGCTACTGTATATGCTGAATGAGACTCGTCAGTATGATTCTACGAACGATGTCTTTCATCACCAGATTAAACATACAAGAAAAGTGACACAATAAGGTGAACAAGAATGAAACACTGGACTGCAGTGAGAATCCTAAACGCATTGAAATCAGTCCGTAACAAAGAATTAGAATGGAAAAACATACCTACCACAAGTGATAATAATCATTTTGGCAATCACTTTGAGAATGCCAGAGTAATAAACAGTCTCTCCTATTTTTAGATGGTATCAATTCGAAGTGATTATATCAAAGGGACATCGAGGTGCCAGTAGAAAATGTAATTATCAAGAAGAAATATCAGTATCAGAGATCAACCCGCTACGAAACCTCACAGAAAGTTATCAAAACAATCGCCTGTGGTAGATAGATTATTCACGCAAGTGACAGGATAAGAACATGAAGAAGTTGAAGCCTTCTGCTGAGTTTATCAAAACAAAACAGCCATCAGTTGTGACGATGACACCACTGATCACAGTCTCGAGAGTTCACCGTTGAAAAGGGAGTTTACGATCTTATAGGCTTGTAAAGTCTTCTTCTACCAATGCCAAGAATCTTCACCAAAACNTTTAGATGGTATCAATTCGAAGTGATTATATCAAAGGGACATCGAGGTGCCAGTAGAAATTGTAATTATCAAGAAGAAATATCAGTATTAGAGAACAACCCGCTACGAAACCTCACAGAAAGTTATCACAACAATCGCCTGTGGTAGATAGATTATTCACGCAAGTGACAGGATAAGAACATGAAGAAGTTGAAGCCTTCTGCTGAGTTTATCAAAACAAAGGCGTCACCGGTTGTGACGATGACACCACTGATCACAGTCTCGAGAGTTCACCGTTGAAAAGGGAGTTTACGATCTTATAGGCTTGTAAAGTCTTCTTCTACCAGTGCCAAGAATCTTCACCAAAACTGTTTTCTACATTCTGCGAGCCTCTCGATAACATACTGCTGTTGTTACTGACCCTTGATGAACTTATAGCAATACAATTAAGCGTCTCCCCCGAAAAAGCACTGCATTTTGTACGATCAGTTCGTGGAGAGCTTTTCGTCACCTCCATATAAATTGTGATAGAAAATAACGGCATCATCCAAAACAAAGCATAAAACATAAGAAAGAACCAGAGTTCAGGTTCTCACGTAAGGCCATTGAACATAACTGTCCAGCAAACTGTTCTGCCTGAGCGACATTCTACAAAGACATTCTACAAAGAAGTTCTGGCTACTTGTTGTGAAAGAGGAAACAAACATTATGAAGTTCCCATCGCGACCATTTGTGTTCTGCACATGGATCCTCACATATGTTTACTTTGAAAAAAAAAATTCATGTGTGTAGTTAGAGTATCAATAGCTATTTGGAAAAAGTGCCAACGCAAGAATCTAACGACCCAGTTTATTTGAAAACCAGATGTGGCCACCCTATAACCTAGTATCCACTTTTCCGTTTTGGTAAGCAAAATGATCAGCATGTGAGGACAATCAGAATCTGAAGATTGACAGCAATTTGAGTACCTGATCAACAGACTAAAATATGCGTGTGGAATTTGTAGTTTCACTTTGTTGCTCTTTACACCGTTGTACTGAGCAGTCGCGTCGGTTTGTGATAACCGAGACCTGCCACAACGTAAACAATGACCAGACACTAAATCGCAGTGTACGCAGAAGAACTTGATGTTTCTCTTCACTTAATGTTTTTCGCATGAACGCTATGCGAAGGTCTTACAGGTAACCGAGAGCTATGATCAGAATGCTTGGCACTGAATGCGACTCGACCCGCAATTTGGCTGCTGTAGTTCAATAGAGGATAAACTCTTCGGCCTCAACCAATCCCGCTTTTTGGAACGCGTCCGAAGCCGTGGTTCGGTAGTTGAAGAGGAACTGGAGGAATGGCATCCTCGATTTTCGAAGCAAAATCGTCTGTCCACCTGCGGTCGCGTTTAAGTGTTCTTCATGCGTTAAGTTGCACGCGGCAAGCCCCGGATCATTATGTCTGAACTACTGCGTTCTTGACTACAGAACAGTCGATCGGGGAATATCTGTCTATCAGAGGAAAGGCAACCTGTCGCACTGCCACGCGCTTTCGTCACTACTACCAAATACAGGGTCATGCGGTCCAAAAGCTCTAGTCAAGAACTCTACTGCTCGACTAAATTTGTGTTGCAGCATTTTTAACAGAGTTAGGAAATTTTGATATTAGCCCCGAACACCTTGGTGCAGGCCACACCCACCCTAGACTTTTGTCCACAGACCTTCTATTACCTCCGATTACTCTTTTTGCGCGTTTTACAACGTTTTAGAACAATGTAATGAATTTTTATATCAGCAACGCCCACTATGGTGCAAACTACGCCCACTCTGGAGTTTTTACCACAGACTTTCTACAGCCTCTAACGACTTACTTTCTATGTAGTAGAACGTTTTTGAACGAAGTTATGAATCTTTCAAAAAAGAACTAACATTTGAATGCACTCTCCGCCCACTGTAGGCGGAGAGTGCATTCAAATGTTAGATCCTTTTTGAAAGATTCATAACTTCGTTCAAAATAGAAGTGTACGAGGCCTTATGCGTGCCGGGCACACGTAAAATGTCAAGGCCCGTTTGAGGCGAGTTGGGATCGTTTATTATGGGACAAAAAGCGAGTTAGTAGGGTTTTGTTGATTACTGTATTCATTTTAATAGATAAAAAACAATAAAAAAGCAAAAAAGCAATGCAGTCATTGAAAAATGTGCCGGGGCCTCCTTACCAATTGACAAGGGGTTGGGCTGGGCACGGTAAATGTATTTGAAGCCGTGATGCAATTAAAGAAGATTTGTCGCATGGAGAAGTTCTGCCACCCACCCACAATATCTTAGGGGACGGTGCCATGGGAAAACTTCTCGATTTCTGGTAACGCGAGAATCCTGACACCTGGAAAAAATAAGAAGAGGTGAAGTTTTGGGTCAACAAATGAAATCAGGGAGACCCAATCGCGGTGGGGGGGGGGGGCGGATTCAGTAATGTGCGGTATTTTCCGCATACATTCAATAACTCGATCCGTCGAAGGTGTGGGGGCTGGAAGGAAAAGGAGATTGGGAGAAAAAAGAAGTTGCAAGGCCTAACACATAAAATTTTGTTGTAGCACAGGCGGCAGGATAAAAGCGGCGATAGTGGACGGCACGACACCACTACGTCTACAGGGGGAGGCGTGTGCGTCCAAAACTGTGTCTTACATTAGAGAAACTTTATAACTCCTGTTCCTAGAGCGTCGAAATTCGACAGTTGTACAGGATGAGAACATTGGTGGTAGGATTCCGCCAAAACAAAGCGAAGGCTTCGAGAGGATTACTCGACAAAATTTCCGATAGGCTTCAGCGGCAGAATGGCTGAATCCGAACGAGCTGGCTGAATTCGAACCAGCAAAGAAGCACTTATCAAAAACAGAAGAACGATTCTGTCGTTAAAGTGTTTAATAAGCAGAGAGAAGGGAAGATGTGTGTCAGGCCTGATGCCCTTTCTTTGAACTTCTTTGAGAATCAAGTGAGTCTTTGATTGTGTAACTTCGAAACACAGTGGTCCGAAAATTCTTTATTCATATAGATTGAGAGTATAGAAATTTCAACCCATTGTAACTACATCAAATATGAAATAAGTGTGGCAAAGTAGATCTGTGATTGGCGTTTTTAAATAATGTCATTCTTCCTTCGCACTATCTCTAAACCCGTCAGACGCATTTAGCGATAATAAGAAAGAAGCTTTTTTGTTTTTTGGTGAATACAGCAGAGCAACTTCACTTCACTATATGTTGTGCATAATTTTTAACATTTTTGTATGATATTTTAGGAAGAAGTTAATCTCGATGAGGGCTGCATGGAGGAAAACTGGGGGTTTCTGAGACTATGTGACTTGCACACTACTTCTTTATAAGTTTCGAATCCGGCCACTTCATTGTAGAAGCCTATCAAAATTTATGTCAATTTTTTGGCCTCGGAAATCTGAATGGAAGACGAATGTGTGGGCGCATCCCTCAGATGGGATTGATTAACGCCCCAAAACTTCATCCTTTTATCTTTAGGTCCGTTGCATCAAAAAAAATTGGAACTTTTTGAGGTTTTCAGCATACACTCTCCAAACACCCTTACTGTTAGTTACTTGTAAGTACACAAGTAACCGATTGTTGCTCGTCGTATTAATAGTGTTACACTTCAGGATTTTTTTGGACTGCCCGTTCATAAGGGTTTAGCTTGCCTACGATGGTTCTGTGAGGTAGTTGAGTCCAGGCAGGACAGCCACGTTTACCTATTGCAGAGCTTGTGAAAGTTATAGAAAAGTTTAGGTTTCTGGCAACTTGTCGTCCTTTTCTACAGCGTGTGCAAGAAAAGTGTTGTGGGATCTTGGGGACTGGAGTGAGAATGCCAAGGCCCGGAAGGGAATACAATGAAAAAGTAGACGTCGCCTGTGTGGCTAATTGTGACACCCAGGCTTACGCCAATCATACCAATAGACGACAATTTCTTGGCATTTTCGATATTTTTCTGATTATATATATCTTCTGAGAATATCATTCGAGCGTATGGTGAAGAAACACTATTTTTAACATTATGGGAATGAACACAATGAGTTTGCGCAGCGAAGTCGAGACATTGCCTAATGGAAGGATGCAGGAACCAACTATTCTTTCATCAAACGCAGCTCAGTGAGAGAAAGTATCAAATGCAGGTCAGTGAGAGTAAAGGTGATATAGCGAAACATTAACATCAATTCTGTTAGCACCATACATTTATGAGGGAATGCATAACATTGACATAACAACACGTGAGCGTAGTGGTATCGGAACAGTACTTGCATATCAGTGAAACTCTCCCTTAAAGTGAATCTTCAATAATTTCTATTCGCTGAATGCTTTGATCTGTCAGCATCGACACCTACACATTAGGGTGGAAAGTGAGGAATTATACAAAATTTATTTTTTCCGTTTCTCATCGATCTATCGCCAACCAAAAGTGCAGCGCCAGCTATAGCTATTCAAATAGCACTGGTATGCATAAATTCACCTCAACAAAGCACTGAGCACTTTGCATTAACTGCGCCTGGGCTTCATTATGGCAAATAGGTGAGTATTGGCAATTTAGAGCAACACAATGAATTAACCCGATCCTAGCGTTCATGGGTCTCGGCACAGTGGTTGTTCCGTCCAAGGTAGAATGCTGCGCGTGGGGCATCTCAGCTAGTTTCGTCATAGTTCTTACATATCACAGATGAAGGTTACTGACATCATTACAGGCGATTTGACTGCAACATTGTGCAATGTGTATAAATGCGAAAAATGCTCGCATTGTTCCTACAAGATGAAAGGAATATCTTCTGTAACGAGTAAAAGGTGTATAGATGCAGTGGAGTACTTTGTTCGATGAGTAGCGTTTGTGATCAAATATGCGATTGTCGTGAAGTCCTCACAACGGATTACTATTCTCCTTCGGTACTAATTTCATTTTAGTGGTAATGGAAGTTCCCTTAAATCATAGACACAAAAAATGACGAAAAACTCGTTTTTACAGTGCCTGAAAATTTGAGCACTACGATCCGAGCTAGACTAAAACTTCGAGAAACGTCAGTTCCTTTTTCGTTGAATTACCTAAACAAAGTCACAGCTCGTCTACAACTCACCTACTACCGTGGGTGCATAGTGTTTTTGTGGCCAGAGATAAGCCCCTCTCTTGTGGACCTGTCAAATACACAGTTCACAATAATATTGGGTAACCCAGATTATGACGAATAATGGAAGATAGTATGGAAAATAGTGCGATGAAGGCAAAGGAATTGGGTGAATTTGTGCTTCCAGAGCGATAAAACGCTTCACAAAAATCGTTTTAAAAAAGGGGCTAGACTAGATGAAGACCAGAAAAATGAAGTAGAAGGGGTGTTTAGGCGAGCTGTACAATGTGCGTCATTGCGTATGTACGTGTGGGTCCTGGTGCGAATAGCTTATTGCAGTAAGCAAAAATCCTTTAAAACTCGTTCATTCATAAGCATAAGTTAACAAAAGCACAGTTAACAGCAGAAGTAACTCACATTTCATCGTCTCGAGGTAGAAAACTAGAAAAATGACCGCAGCAGCAAAAATAATATAAAAAAAATAACAGAATATGTAGGAGCAAACATCACCTCACCATCCGGCGATCAGCTGATTGCATGCTGAACGTGTGGGTCCTGGCGCGAATGGTGCAACCTGTATCGCCTTGACAATCGTCTGACACGTCATAGGCGTGGGCGTCGACAAATCCAGTAATGTGGCTCATATTATGCTCTATCTATTGGGTTTTTCGTCCCAGCAGCGTCATTTGTGTTACCTTTGGTGGCCACTGGGTCATTCCAGAAGGAAACGTATGAACCGTTTTCATCATGAACTGTGCCTTCAACGGTTGAAAGGGAGATGCGAGACTCATTGAAGTGGAATTCGAAGACAATGTCCGTGCCTTTCTTGGTTTTCTCTATGAAAAAATTAGTTTTTGATTTTTTTGTACGTTCCCTTTGTCATGAAGTTATTATTCAGCACATTGTGCTGTACCCTACTAAACAGCTCACAGCAAAGTCAAATAGTCTATTCTCGAGGCCCTCCATTACCTGAAATTCTTTAGAGTACATCACTACGGTGCAGCGTCTTTCGCTATGACAATAACCAAATGCCATCCTTCTATAATCGAATACGAAAAATAGAAGAGGTCATTCTCACTATTTAGATTTCAATTTTCTCCGAAACAAAATATTCTCAAGTGACGATTTCGAACGATTGCTGCAGTCAGAATCAAAAATAAGTAAATGAATTCACCTATTTCTAATGAATGACATATCTGGCGTGCAAGAACGTACTCCTTTGAATTTTGTAAAAAGCATGCTCTCAATCGATGACGAATATCATTTTAGTGGCTACGAATAGTACGTGTTATGCCCTTCAAAAAGCATGTATCTCCACATTGACTGGTATTTACAGTATTCAGAAAGGCTTCTAGCAATCCATAAAAAGGTTTCACACACGTTTTTGATGTCCATTCATGGATCGTCCAAAATAGTGTTTGTTCTTATGCTATGACTTCAAAACAGTTCACGATAATTCTGAGGTGCCCTTAATTTAAAAAGAGGAAACGTTGATGTAGAGTAGTGCATCGGTGATAAAGAAATCGGCCTGCCTTGCGAAAAATAAAGCTTTTCAAAAGTAGTGGAAATAGAGGTTTTACGAGATTACCATGGCGGAAATGGTATGGAGGGGGTATTCGGACGACATTTTAGTGACACAAGTGACAAAAAGCTGACCACACCAACTCAAAATTTTCTGAAGCTGTGTTCCACCGTCACCAAGGGTCATGATAAGCCGTTTGAACTTCCAACATGGGAGTCCCTCGAGATAGGGCAGCCGCTGCAACACCGTTGAGGCTTACCCCTGTGGGTGTGGCATTCACAAACACAATGTCTGGTCCATTACTGCGCCCTATCCAGGACGTTTCTCGACCTGACATTGGCACATATGGTGTTAGAACAGCCTTCGAATTCATCTTATGGGGAAATCTCCGGAACCATTTTTTCGTGAACTGTGCCTTTGAATCGGCTGCTAATTCATATCTTCTCAGAGCGCTTTTGAAAGGGATGAAACCAAGATATTTCTAGTCAAGAACTGAAAACTTTAGCGTTGAAATCCATTTTTTACAAAATATTCTCAATCACTGATACTTTTTATTTTATTATTATTTTACAATATTTTACAGAAAATGGATTTCAACGCTATAACCGCTGGCCATCTGAGCTTTCAAGTTCAGCACCAATTGTCTACCATGTTTGTTGTTTTTCTTATTGGCCATCTAGCCCAGGGGGAAAAGACAACCAAGTTGTCTACCACACCCTCTAGGTCATGACTAGATCAATGAGCAGCTTCAAGTCCATGATCGAAAAAAGACAAGTATCTGTGGCTGTTTTTCTGTTTTCTGAATTCTTGACCCACCCTTCTCCGTTTCTTTCTCGAGTTGTCGTTGTGTTTTGACAAGTACCTGCAAAATTTTCAAGAGACCCACTCGGAGGTGAAAGAATTGCTGTTTTTAAACTCACGGGGAAAGAGTTTACGATTGTGGCACCATGCATAGCTGAGCTGTTCTTGGGTTCTAAGAAACATCCACCGTAATTTCTGTTGGAGATGCTTTGGGTAATATCTGCAAACAGTTCACAAGCGCCGTTTCCAGACTTCATCGGAGATAAGGATCATTTTTCGGTATATAGAGGTATACAATGTAGAAACTAGTACATATATCTCAAAAGGTCGGCGATTTTTGAGCAAAACTTTGGTCTCGGACGGTACTCGTTTGGGGGCAACGTCTGAAGGTATGCATTTAGTAATGTGATATGATTGTTATCTAACAGATGGCACAGGTGATACTACAAGCCCGACAACAAGCGAAGGAAGCACTCAAAACAAGTCATCAATTGATAAAACACTTCTGGGGAGCGTGAAGTCAAACTATTTGACCACAAGAATCGCCAAACTTCGTGTCAGCAACTATTCCAAAAACTCCGTTCGTTGGAAACGTCGACACCTGGAAAATGTGTGGATTTATGAAGGTACCCCACTCTAAAACGACTAACCAGAGACACAGAGCTTCGTCTGTTCAATGGATGTACAACTCCCAGGCTAGTGAACTTGATAACCCCGACAAAATTGGGCTGCACCAGCGCAGCTTCAGGCGTTGTTTTCACTCCACAAAAACAGGGCATCCTGCAAAAAACTACAACTGAATGGAACGTCGAGTTATTGTAGGAGAAGATGAAGATGATTTAACAAGAACATCAACCTAAAAAATTTTATAAATTTGTTCAATTATCATCAATATAAAAACAAAAACTCGAAAGCATGGAGCAACCAGCCACTAAGTGACCAGTGTTCTTGTATAGTGATCTGTTTTAGTAAAAGCAGATCGTTAAAGATCTTTTGAACATTCAATCATCCTTTTTAAAACGTCGGATTCATGGCGCACTACAACGCAGATTCAGTCAATATGTTGTCTTCGCTGTCTGGTTCGTATGATTAATAAGCAGGCTGAGAAAACGGACTGGGAAGAAATCGATGCCATATTTGGCAATTTGGGCTGAATTTTCGCAAACTTTTTCTCGATTGGATTCAGAGTGGAACAGTTCACTTGGTTCCTTCAATTGAATACAATTCCAATAATAGGTATTGCAGTTGCTAACGATGCATAATCGTCAACTGTGATGGATTGACGTCTTTGAAATAAGCTTCGTATTCATAATGCACCACTTTGTAAAGCATGACCTAAGGCTAAAGCTAAAAAGGTTGAGTTGAACCACATATATAAACTTCTGTACGAAAAAAGGTTCAGTTCCAAAGGAAAAAGCGAAAAAACGCCTCTCGCTTTTTCTCTTTTCCCTGTATGACTACACTAGTTTTTTTTCAAAACAAGAAAAACACAGTGGGCCACTTTGCTAGCTGCTTTTCTTCGACCATAAGGAGGTGAATATTTTACTATTATCGGATACACTTTTTTCAGCCGCTATATTTTGAAGGATTATTCTACGCTTCTAAAATATTAACAAGTCTGCTATATCCAAATATTGCTATATCCCTTACTTTCCAAAAAAGGAACAACGTTCCATTCTTTTCATTTTTGTCATTTCTTGAAATATCATTTCATGCCTACCCTATGCGCATATGTCCTTCTGCGGAATGAATCTCTTACCTTTCATTTAATAGTACATTCCTTGATGGAGTTGCAAAACTGAAGTTCCAGTAATAATAAAAAAATTGGATGCCTTTCGACGATTATTACAAACGAAAATTTCGATAGCTGGCCGAGCTTTTGAATGGGGTCATACATTGGAACTTGATTGAAGTTCCTCGAAGGAAAGTTCCAAGTTACTGCCATTTTCATATCAGAGAAGGCAGGGATGCTTAACTAGCTCAAGGGCAGATATGCGCTGGGCACAGGAAGGTTGCCCGAGGTGAATCTACTTGTCGTACAAAAGCGCTCGAGAGGGTTTATGTGGAAATACGCCACCGCGCTCTGACAGCCGTCTATGCCACGAGAAGGGACCAAGCAGTATGTCAGCGATTACTTCGATCTGGAAAGCTTAAAAACGCCGACGAATAAGCAAGGGTTGACTGAGAAATTTTAGCGAATATTTGCTAGCAATTCTTTGTTCAGATAAACATATTCACGCGATTCTTCAGGGGGTAGCCACATGTGGAGAAAAAGGGTCATAAAAAAGATGCGTAGTAAAAGTCGTGCCCCGTGGCCTGCTGATACGACCTACAAAGCAAACTCCGTCCATTATCCAATCTCACTTGTGCTCTTACTAAAACAGCGTGCTGTAGTATCTGATTAAGACCAGTGTGAGATTTTTTGAAGCATTCTCGAAAAAATAACGGTGCCAGTAACCAGTGATAACCGAAAATAATCGAAAGTTCTGAACAATACTGAATAATTATTACGAAATCACATCACCTACGAGAACGCGCAGATGAGGCAGCCGAAAAAAAAGTGTGGCCTCGCTTCACCGCCTGGCACATTGGGCCTCCCGGATGGATTCGTTAACCAATGTTGAACGTAAAATATGTACACTGATCAAATGCAAAAAGCCACTAAATCGAAGCAAAAACCGGATAATCTTGAAAAGACTGTGGAACTTTCTGGTACTTTAAGTAGAGCATCACGTAAGCTATTCCCGTGTACAAATTAGACCATTACCTCTGTAAAAGTGCTTCTTGCCAAGAGATGTATAATATTAACGCAAGTTATCGACCATGAACAGCTTTCTCCTCCCTGGGTTCTGCCACACCTGGCACCCTTTGCTTCCGCAGCACCCCACCGATTCATATAGGGCAGTTTCTCGGAATGCATGGAAAATACTCTAATTTAGTAAATATATGGCAAGGAAACAAAGAATTTCTGCAAGCGTCCAAAAGATTGAACACGTTCGAACTGTACTGCGAATTCAGTAATTTTCAGTGAACAACGGAGATAATTTGATGTTCACAAGGGATGAGGCGATTGTAGCGCAGAAAAGAACTCGTCTTTAGCTCCAGGGTTTGACCCACATGGCCAATGAACATCTATATCCCTTAGCCTATTTATATTATTGCCTCTGCTAAACGTAAAGTCGTTATTTTTTACATAATGGCTGTTCGCTTGACTGCGTGCCCATTGCACCACGAAAGGGGAACATAGTTCTTGATGATCTGAGGGAATCCGCTTGAAAGACTATCGACGCTAAACATCAGAACGTTTGAGTGGATTCCAGTCACAGTTTGATTGAAAGCCGTCCGACAGTATCGACTCGTAAGACAGAAGAAAAGCCGGCAGTGACAATAGCTAGCCCATGACGGATAACATACGGGTCAATTGCATTCGGAAGATTACTGAAGGGAATTTTAGCAATAAAAGCAGCTTTCAGAAGTTCCTATTGGAAGGAATCAATTGCCTCGGGAGCACATTACATGAGGCATGGTAGAGTGGAGAGCGGCCTGAATAATTGCTACTTCTAAAAAGGATGTCTCTGACGGCCTTATAAAGTTTGGGGCTTTCGGGAATGGAACACGCATCTTACAAATGTGATCAGCAGCGAACTTATTAGTAAACATAGCAAACTCACCTTGCTCTGTAGTGGCGATGTTCTCATCCAAGCACCTACCCATTTCGTCGTCACAACCTCATGCCGGTTCACGGATAATCGGTTCCAAAGAGGTCCTACATCCCAAATTTATTCGGATCTTCTGTTTTCGTCGTTACCAATGAGCATCAACACAATCACCCTGAAATCTCTGATCAGAACGGTTAATTGAACTCGTGTGTTCGCACTGTAGGGAGACTCACATCAGACAATCATAGTTGACTTCACTACGAGGTGATTCTACAGTCATGGTGATTAACGCCACCATAAGTGTGTATCAATAATGCCAAGGAGGAGCAGTCGCAGATTCCGGCAATGAGTAAGGAGAGTAAGGCGAAAGTCAACGGATAAAGCTAACCTTCTTGTTGAGGTAAATACGAGTCTGCACACATGCGGAGAATGCTGGAGAAGTTCATTAAAATTGGTAAGAGGACAAACTATTAAACAATGATAGTGAACGCGCGAACGCTCGCTGGGGACCTAGGATGAGCGCGTCTATTGTCTGTAGGATCTGTCTATCTCTGCATCTCGAAAGTTCGGTGCGTAGAAATCAGAAAGGTAAGCGAGGATATGAAAAATTTTGTAATCGAAAGCAGTGTGATGTTACTGCCGAGCTGTGCGAGCTGAAAAACATTCCGTATAGCTCGAGGAAGGATAAGAAGAAAAGCCATCAATCGGGATAGTTTACTGAATTCCGTCCATATTCTCCTACATTTTTGAAGTACTGGGCTAAAAGGGATGGATCCCAAGTCGAAGTGGCCATTTGAAATGAGACTTACACTGCTGGACGTATATTTTAGTGCTGATTTCGAATCTGCATTCAAAATCTCCCAAACGATTCTCTCAACGAAGTTATGGAGGTGGTTTTCGGAAGACGCTCAACAGAAGCAAGCACAAAAGTTGGTGGTGCCGAGCCGAGTGGTCCCTTCGGGACGCCTTCGGCATCCCTCGGGACCACTCGGCTCGGCCGCTGGCCGGCGGGTGCTCGGCACCACCAAATATGGTCGCCGGCAGTCCAGCAGTGGCGGTTTGGAGTAGAGGTAAGCGTGATGCTTCATAGGCATGGGACCAAGAATCGAGTTTGGTGCACGATGCCATTTTGCATTTCATATAACTTTTTCCTCCAGGTTGTAGAAATCTTTTTATGTAAGTTTTGCCGCCTTTGGCGACTTTTTGAATTCTCGAGGTGAATCATCTCCTGCTAAAACCGTTTTCCACTACGCAATGATATCGATTAGTTTTTGAAAAAGGTCGGGGTTGTGGTCAGTTTCGAAAAAGGAAGGGCTGCCTCGTGGCAAACGTGGCAAGGTATGGTATGTATGGATGGAGGTAACACTAAAAAACAAGGGAGTATGTATGTTCTGCCCAAAGATGGTAGTTTCGCACCTCCTGAGGAACTTCGGATCTCGTGGTGTCGAACGCGCCCCTACAACGAATGAGCAGAATTTGTCAAATAGCTTCTCCTCTATCTTCCGAAACGCTACTTACGAAGACCTCGATATTGAGTGCGAACAAGACTGTGTGATTGAGGAAGAGGAGGCCGATTGACTGTGGGAACCCGATGATGAAGAAGAAACAGCAAGCACATCTAGAGGGTCGTTGATGTTTGGTAATGTGGAATTGTCCAAAGAGCAGGTACAGGTTCTTTGTCCCAGAACATTTATTGGAGCAAGATAACAAAACAAATCCAGGTGTCAAGTTATCTTGGAGTGAATTTGAAATGTATAAGAATAGAATTTTCGACATTTTGGTGGTAAGAGTAGATGTCAGACGGTTTAAGTGGGATCTGACTCACCTCCAACAACTAAAAAGCCGCTGGAATCCTGCAAAATGCAAAACGGCGCTCTCCCACCAAACCCGATCCTTGGTTCCATGCCAATAAAGCGTCACGCTTACCTCTACTCCAAGCCGCCACTGATGGACTGCTGGCCGCCCATGTCTTTTGTGCTTCCCCCTGTTGATTTTCCCGGAGATCACCTCCGTAACTTCGTTCAGAGAATCGATTGGCAGATTTTGAATGCAGAATACAGATCAGCATCAAAAATACGTCCAGCATTATAGGTCTCATTTCGAATGGCCACCTCGACTTGGGATACTTCCCTTTAAGTACACTAGATGAATTATTGGACGCAATTCACAAGAGAAGCCTTATTGAGAGTTGCAACAGCTAAAATTGCTTACTAAGAGGAGTATCTGAATGGATGAACAACAAGGGAAGGCATTGTTTTCCCCTAGCAACTTGAACGAAGGAGAGAATCAGGAAAACAAATACGGTTTCTGTGTAATTTAAGTTTTCCGAGAACTGGAGCGTGGAAGAAGGGAGAACAAATTGGATGCTCGAATTAAGCTTGCGAAAAAAAGAGTTTTATCCAAGACGATGTCGTTGTTCGATTTCAGAAAGATTTTTTCTTGAGTATAGAGCACGTGATCCGAATTTCTACGCTGACCATAAAGAGAATTCAATGTGAAAAGAGTTGTTCGATAGGGCGACCAGCTCGCCCAAATTTTTCATTCCGCGCTCGAGAGCATTATGCGTCATATGGAATGGGAAAGCATGGGAGCGAAGGTAGACGGCCGCTACTTATTAAACATCATCTCCGCTTTGCAGAAGACACTGTGCTTATAACACCTAACATCGAAAAGGGGGAACAAATACTGGCCGAGTTTGGCAGTGCTTGTGGAAAGGTCGACTTACGACTGAACCTAACGAAGGCGATATTCATGAGAATCGGTTAGGTACACGGTGCCAATTTATGCGATATAGTGATGACCGTCAAACCGGGGGGCCCCTGACTGGCTCTCTCGGACCTCAAACGACTACGAAGTCGCCAGCGCGACGGTCAGACTTTCTCACGGAAGCTCTGAACGGAAGAAATGCGTCGTCCCGTGAGTACGGTCCACTGGACTACTCTTGCTCGCGACAGGGACGAATGGGAACGTTATTTGCTCAAGGAAATCGATGACCAACGGGACGACAGGTGACAGGTGTCAAGTGACCGGTGGAGTTGTCCAAAAGAAAAAAGAGAAAAAAGAAAANAAAAGTCTGGAAGGAATCCAAGAAGGTGAGTGGGTGGGGTGAGTAACGCTGAGAAAGAATGGGTCTTTGACCTGACGACAGCCCACCACTTAATGGTCTGCAGCAGGAACTTTCCTCTAAGGACGATTTGTAGAGAAAGGCAACCTGAGAGTTAGGTGTTATATAATTGTAAGAAGGAATCCTTTCTGAAGCGCAAACAGCATAATGTTATTGGGGCTGATTACTTTCAGCTAGAGCCTTTTATGGTAAGTATTGTCCTAGACCTCTAACTTAACCTGTAACCCAGGAAAAATACAATTAGCTCGGCAAATCGGAAAAAGAAGCTGCAACCTTTTACAAGTTGTTGTTTTCAACAGTTCCATACAAATAAAAAATAAATAAATTTGGGAAAGACATTGCAGAGAAGTCGGGAACCGATGTATGGCTCGAAAGCCGATGCAGCAACCTAGGCTAGTGTACATAGTGAAAGTCGTCCTATGGTGCGCGAAGAAATTTTTCCTTCTGGATAAAGGCCACATCGGGGTACTCAAGACATCAATGTAGTGAAGATCGGAAAGAGCAGCATGTCATTTCGGAAAATGAGATCAGGTGAAAGGAGATGGAACCATCCCTTTTGTCCCTTTTGTAAACTTTCTGACAACTCTACAGAGGAACTGGCCACACATGAAGGGGAGGAGTTTGGAATGGGAATCGCTACGAGAGCATCGGATAAGGTTAATCTGCGCGGTAAGGCCATATATGCGGAAATAGTGATGAAGGAAAAATGAGGGAGCTAGCTATCATTGTCGGCTCCACAGAGACGGAGGATAAATAAAACTAAAAGCAACTGAGGGACCAACCGACAGCGCATACCACTTGAGCTAGTGATTAGGGGCACGAATGCTGTTTCAATTTGTGCCCGATAGTCCACCGTCAATGCCATCGCTAGCCCTTTGATTGAGAAAATCGAAACGTAATCTTCTTGAGTAGTGAAAGCCGACCAACCGTTCATCATACTGGAGTAACACACCGAAGAAGTGAAGATCATCTTCTGCGCTGACTACGTCTCCCTAAAAGCGGATAGTTCGGAAGACTTCAGGGACAGGCTGAAAAAAGGTACTAGTAAGTATAAGGGCAACGGTGAATCCGGTTTAATGAATCACGGTTAGCGTGCTGATTTGAACGGAGCGGTCAAGCAACAGACAGTAGTGTGGAAGAGACTCCAACCAAAGGGTTTGGATGAAACGGAGGGAATTCATTCGTGTATCTGTATTGAACTATGCCAATCCCCATGAGACAGCCTTGCAAGGCCACTTACCTCTGCTGGATTGATGATGTTGGGGTGGCCAGGGCAGGGTTCGAAATAATGGCGTACAAACGGTCATGGAGATGAACGTCGTCCAACTGAAAAAAACGGCGTCTGTGATACTAGGGACTCGTGCAAAGGAAGTAGTGGGACTGCTAGGGAAGAAATGCCCTGAGCTCTAGCGCACGTGATAAACTTTTGTTCCATCCCAAGGAGGCGATGATAAAGTGGAGACCATGGAAATCTGACTTCCTCTGAAATGGCGTGACGCTGTGCGGATTGTTCTACCCCTCTGTCCGTAGCTTACAGATTGCTTTGTTTCCTATTTTTGTTTAACGATCATCCGATCATCCATCCGACACTAATAAGTAAACAAACAGAATACGCGAGACGAAAGTTCAATTATGTAGGATTTCCCTTACCATCCCATGTCTCTCCATTCTCCAGTTCTTTCGAAAACCTTCTTCTTTTTCATGATAGTAATAATCGGAGCAGATCACCTTCTATGAAGAGTAGTGAAAGCCTGTCTTGCGCCGAACTCGAATTGTACACCCATCCTGCTTTCAAAGTCACACTACAGACTTCGCTTCATAAGCTACGCCTTCTTGTCGACGACGTCCTTCGAATCTACCGTACAATCCAGTAGCGTATTTCCAGCCACAGTGATGACAGCAAGTTCAATCGCACATATGGACCGAATGATCCCCTTAGCCATCAACATAATATCTAAGAATTGCTCAGATAAGTTGAAGAGGAAGCTTCAGGGAATTCGCCCTATCCTAAGAGTTTTATTGGATGAAATAGTAGCCTGGAATTTTACTTTGAAAATAAAGCATGCAGGATTATTACTCTGATTTTGAACTTTCCCGATTATACACAAGTATTAAGGCTTCAACTGCTTTCGTTGCTTTCACTTCGTACGAGACTCTTAATATCGCGTTGGTCTTGACTATGGCTACTCATAAAACTAAAGAAAACTATGAATCGTCAAGAATTACTTTCGACGACAGGTTCTTAGTCCGCAGAGCTCCCCTTGCTATTGTGATGGAGAAAGTTCGTTTTGTTCTTTTTGCATGTTCTGTATGGAATCTCCAAAAACGTTTCTTATCTTCTTTGAATGCGACGTGAACCTACCTACCATCGATCCATTGTCAGGAGCTCTGCTTCATTTAGCTGTGGAACAACCGCTAGCGTAGGTGGAGCACTTCCCTGAACAAGAAGGGAACCTTTTCGTTACTCAATGGTAATAATTTTGTCGGCAGCCAGTGACTGTATGGCAATGTTAGAACGTCATTCGGTTGAGGAAACGTACATATATGCAGACAAAAGTCTACGCCATATGTTGCGAAAGGAGTTGAGCATTAGCAGCACGGATGCCGTTGTATTTGATGCTTTATATGCACATTCTTTGCTAACAGGATCTAAACCAAGCTCTAACCGAACTCACTGGCTCTGTAGGTGACGTAAGCCTGTTTCCTGCTAGCAGCCCTCTAGAAAACTGAAAAGATTATGTATTCATTCCGGTATCTGTGGACAATGCCAAACTGTTCTACTGTATTATGCCCTTTTCGGCAGATGATGCACCAAGTTATACCAGATCAAGGATGTCCACCAACGCATGGCACTAATTGTCTCTAAAATGTAACAGAAGAAATCATTCTTTTCTTAGCACCTCACTACATTACATCTTTGAGTAAGTCAATGACCAGTATATCTTTTGCTAATCGCTAAGTGTTCCTCCCTTCCTGCTAACAATGGAGCCCTGAATCTATGCATAGGGAGCCCTAGAATACGTGAACGCTGTGTCTAATTCCCTTTCCGGATCATCAGTGATAACCCTTGACACTTCGATGTCTTTTGTGAAGGGGCTACCGTAGACGGTTGATGAGAATGACCGGATAGGGAGTGATAGGGGCCGATAAGAATCTATGGAATGTCAAATGTTATCCTGTCAAACACACAACAACACAATGTCAAACAAGAAGTATGAAAGTCTACGGGGTTTAATAGGAAGTCACCCCTTAACTGTATTTTTTCACTACATTCCACCGTTCTATTATAGCCCTGTTGGGAAAAGAAAAAAAAATTGAAAATTTTGAGGATGAAGACTTACTTCTCAATCTAGTTGATGGAATTAATTCATCCGCAGCTTGTCTTCATTGTGAACCACCTTAAAGGCACAGTTCATGATAAAGTTGAGGTACCCGTTTTTACTCGAAAAAAACGGAAGTATACTTCGGGAATAGTTCATCGGTGGTGAAGGAAGCGAGAGAATTCGCCGATTTTTAGAAAAATATGGCTTCTCAAAAGTAGGGAAAATAGAGTTTGGACGAGATTGCCATGACGGTAATAAAATGGAAGGTGTATTCGGACGAGATTTCAGTTATTGTAATTGCACAAAGAACTGACTACATCAGGCAGAACTGTACGGAACTGTCTTTCACTGTCGCTGAGCGTCATGCCAAGGTGTTTGAACTTCTCACGTGGGTTCCCTTGTGATTGGTGCAGCACTTACAATGCCGGTGAAATTCGTCCGAGGATACACATGATCCAATCTATAAGCCTTTATAACTCCCTAACTAGGCCGTTTTCCAACACAATAGTGTCAGATATGGTATATGTGGGGGCCTCAAATTCATTCTGTGGGGAATCTCAGAAAGCATTCTTATCGTGAACTGTACCTTTGAATAAGGAGAACCGGTGGTTCGCGAGAAGTTCGCGATCGAGGGTTGAGGTGACGACTGGACCGAGATCAGTTGAGTTGTCCACAAAGAGTTTCTCGTGATATTTTTACAATTGTTCTGAAAACTACTTGTAATTTTCTGAGTCATGCGATGGGTCGCAAAGACTTTTTTTCGGATGTTCCATTGATGAATGATGAAATACTGAAAATACATTGTCAGTGAACCCCTCACTTCTACATTTGGCTGCCTGCATATGCCAGTTGGCTCAATTGGCTAACAAAAAAGTGTAGACCCCTTGTGCTACAGCTGCATTACTAGGAACTGAGGTTCATACGCAGCATATTTCCTTGGTATCCTTCATAGAATCCGTGCTGGAGTCGTCTTTATTTTAGAAGAAGCGAGAAGGCCTAATTGAAAGGTAGGAACCTCGGTCTTACAACTAGGAAAATCATGGCTAATGCTAGTGCATAAGAAGCTTTCTCTAAGAATTTAGTGGTTCTTGAATCGACCATCTATGATTCACCAATAACTTACCTCCTTTTTTTTTTTGATATCTGAATAATAATGATCGCTTCCCTTTTGTAGTCCGACGTGATGGTAAGACCTGTGTGAATAAAAGAGCATAGAGCTTTAACTCGCGTACGTCCTCACCGTCTGCAAATCGCGGAATGACTAGCACTCGACTAAAATCCTTTTAAAAATTCAGGGCCCAATGTAGTAACAGTTCGATACTTCTGACCAACTAGAATCTCAAATTTATCCATCTGATCTGAAAAAGCTTTCGATGCATACTCTTAGTTATTTGGCAAACGTCCGTCATGGTGAACTTTTGTTCTGTTCCCTTTCTCAGACATCGAGAATGAGTTCTGAAGCAGAATGAATATGTGTGCCTTTGTTCACTCGGGTAGGTGCTTACTGATTGGCTGTCAGATTGGTAAACGGCCTAGATAGGGCGTTGTAAGGGCTCAAGATAGTATCGGTCGCCCCCGTAGCGAAAGAGTTTCAACGGCGTTTTAGAAGCCGCACCATGTCAAGGGACTCCCATGTTGTAAATTCAGAGAACTAGAAGTGACTCATGACAACGTGAGAGGCACCTAGTTCTAGGCTTCCATCGCTTGATGTGATCAGTTTTCTAAGCGGTTGCAACAACTGCGATCTCGTCCAACTATCCTCTCTAGGCCATTACCATCGTTGTGATCTCTTAAAACTTGTACTTCCACTACTTTTAGAAACCTTATTCCTCGTGATGTCGACGGACTTTCTCGCTTTCCTCGTCACCGATGCACTATTCTGCACCAGAACTTCGTTTTTTAATTTGAGAAGGGTACCCCAAATTATCGCGAATTGAGCCTTCAAGTAAGTTATTCGTTTCAGTGGAGTTAAACTATCAGCAACTAACCTGTGCGCAAACATAAAGGCGAACTTGAGCGCTGACTAACTTCAGTCAATACTTTTAGGGCTATATAAGCATAAAACTTCAACCATGGATGTGGTAGGTATGAGAACGATTCACCATTACTTTCTCATTCTTTTCTCCTGCTTTACCTTGGAGCCATGACAGCGAACGTAGTTGTCCCCACTAGGAGCTTTTCTACACCTGCTAATGAAGTCTTCCAAACGGCTTGCTGTTTGAGTGTTGTCGTAGAGTAATTAATACGACAACTAGACATGCCCACAGCGACGCTCGGATGGGACTACTTCACCTCTCCCAGCTATCCAGTAGGTCTGTTCGCGGCGCCTGAATCATAGTTTATTTGATCTGAATGGTTCAAAGTGGAAGGAGTAGAGGGACGTCAAAATGGCACTCATACCAACCAATAAGTTCCACTTTGACTTTTAAGAGAATCACTGATCGGAAATCGAATGCTGGAGGGGGTTTAACGACGGCACATGCCATAATCTGTCATGTAAAACCCCCCTTCCCCCCCACCCCCGCCTCCTACAC
>UZAF01017958.1:27513-38999 GCA_900617895.1 Haemonchus placei | reverse complement strand
CGCCGGTCGCTTTTATGTCGCGCCATTTACCACTCACTCTTGTCGCAGTTACAGCGCTTTCGTTGATGGTTTGCAATAATCAATAGAATTGTTAGTTGTTATTATTTATGTAATGTTTACAAAGTTACCTAATCTCTAGTGATCGCTCGCTATTGTTATTTTTCCTTCAAACGGTGTTTTCGATAGTAATGACACTGGCGAGACGGGTGAAGTCTCTCTAAAGAAAAAAGTTGAAACAGCACCTCGGTCTTGTTAGGTGGCCAGATAGTAGAGTTCAGCCTCAAGCATTTCATTCACGCACAGAATACTATCAATTATTATCAGTTATCACCTGATATTCACTACTATTCATCTATCTCACCTTGTGGTCCCTGGCTCGCCTTCAATATGGTACATACTTACCATGCTGGAGGACAGCACAGATGAGCAGCCCCCAAATTACATTTAGGTAGCGCTCGAATGGCTTTAGTATCGTTTCTTATAACGGATTTCTATAGTAACTACTAGCTTACTGTAGCCATTGAAACACATAAAGCTTCGATAATAGCCCCCTTTCTAGCCACCTTTCTATTGAATGGCCCCACATAGATTGTAGACAGCTTTCAACGAGTGTGGCTCATGTATAATGGTATAGGAGGAATCCTGGCCATTTGCTGTTTGCACATACACTAGCTACGGTGAGAATTTCTGGAACAGCAGGTATCCTATTACCTCTCCACCCGTTCCCCAGCTCTAGTTCGACTGTTGCGGGTAGCGTTCACATTCACTTCAAGAATTTCCCGAGCGAGCTCTTTGGTTAGCCCTACCCTTTTAAGTGCCCCATCCAGACGTTGTTAACATAACTCGCTAGGCAAATACGGCCACTTCAAACACAGTACGATCGCGTGCTTAACTGGGAGGTACTGCTTTCATGGTGGGAGCTCAGCAGGCAGACCTTCGGACAGGATTTCTTTTTAGAGTTACCTTTCTCGTCATTTTTGAATGTCGCCATACACCCATACCTTCAAAAAGACCCTCTTACCCCTGGAGAACCCCCTTCTTTCACCAACAACTATCTGGCACAGCCCCATTCCACAAGTTCCGAAGCACTTTAGTCCACTACATTGCCCATCCGATGGATTCTTGCGCATACCGCCCCCTTTTCCCTTTCTGGTGGCCCGACCCCCAGTAGGATTATCCCGTACGTACGTGCCACCCGTACCACGGGTACCACCTGTCGTCAAACGATTTTAACCTGCTTTACTGCTTTACTACTTACCTACTGTAAGCCGTTAAGTACGGTAATTATGCTTGAAATTCACTGGAACTTATGTCTTTTTTTCCATTTATTTCGCACGCATGTGGACGTTATTGCTCATCACCCCTTTTTCTGTTTTCCATTGTTTCTGTGATTCTTCATTTTCAATTTTTCGCATTTTCTGGATCAATATTGGCCGATTCCACAGCGATCGATCAATAATTCGGTAATCGATTCGCATGTTGTCAGTGAGAGGTTTTCTGGCGCTAAAATCTGATTGTTTATACAATATTTAAGACTATAAACGGCAACAGGTAGCTTGTTGTGAAATGTCTCCAATCGATCGACTATAATTATTGATTTTCTGCTGTTATGAGTGCAAGTATTTGGCTGACTGTCACATTGACTATATGGCTATTGATTACTATTGTACGACAGGTTTTTGATTTAATTGGGAAACTTTGGATACCAGTTGGATTCAATCTTTTGCAGGTAGGTTATTCTTCGTGTTCTTGGCTCAATTATCCTTCTGATTATCGATTTTTGTGCCCATTTCCTTTTTTTCATTCTTTCGTGTTCCTTTGTGAAAATGCGGATCGATCGCGCAAATGAGTTTGCCGTAACCGATCATTCTGGCTCGCACTATTCGCAATACATTCTTAATTGCTTGGTTGATTGATTGATTGATTTATTGTTTTCTTCTGACGGTGACAGTAGTTTGTAAACAAAATGGTTCGAAGATAACGAAAATCTGGCGGTTGGCATGAAACTGGCAGTAAATAAGTAAACAAAGGTGAAGCGACCAACACAGCGCCAACTATAGAGAAAGAAACCTTTTAGGCCTCTGACTTCGGTAAAATAGTAGCTTTTTGGGAGGTATGAAGCTATACCAGTCAACCTTACACGGAAGAAGGGATCTGCTGGGGTCGAGATCACTCGGTAAAAGCTCTAGGGCCCCTAGGCAGTACTACGTTCCAGGCCTATAGGCTTTCCATTCTTTTTTTTCGGGCAGTTTTACTGATATTAGTCCAAAAAGATAATCTCACTCGCTTGTTCACACTTTCTTTCTGGATTTATGTATGCAATAGGTGTACTTTCAATTACCATGACGATTTTGGAAAAAGTCGATTGCTTGGCACATCTTCTGTGAGAGAATGGAAATTGGCATGCTTCGTACCTTACTTTCCAACGAGTAATCCTCCATCTCGCCAAGAATGACCGAACTCCGATCGATTCCTGACTCTAGAGGCGGTTTAATAAAGGGGTAGGCTCTCCATTTGTATCAGGTTTCACGAGTTCAGGAAGGTTGGCTGACCTAAGTGAGTATCGTTCTCGGGTTTAATTGAACAAGCATGAACTTGGGTTCGTTCCTATTCTAATGTGCATGCATGGGAGAGTTCGATTAGCAGAAGGGAACTTACTTCACACACTTTCTACGCTTGTTTCATGGTCTCAAGTGCTGAAAATTTCATGAAAATCCTTTGAATTTTTTGATGTTGTCTTATTCCCCGTCTAGGACAGGAACCGTTCGTCATTGTCACTCACCTGTACCACCTGTCATCTCGTTGATCATTGAATTAGTAAAATGGGCGCCCGCATCATCTGCATTCGTCCCTACTGCGTGATCAGGTTGTTCAAGAGATGTTCGTTGCTCAGAAGACACAAAACTACCTACTTCATTCTACTGTAAAGGATCTATTAGGCGACCTTGCGAGTAGTAGGAAAATGAGTTGTACCATTTAGTTTACCAACTGGTTGGTGGAAGTGTGCACTAAAAGCCATCTTTCGGTAGAAGGATTCTACGGGTATTTAGAGCTTTACTATCTGCAGAAGACATAGCCACTTTTCTTTTGCGAATAATAAAGCCTCAATCAATCCGCGGAATCTCGGAAGCTTCGAGTTGTGGGCGATAGGAAACTGTTTTTATTTCACGAGAATCGAGTTTTCTTTAAAAGATTTAGCGGCAATTTTGATTGTTATCGCATCATCGATTCTTCCATGCGAAAAGATTGCTTGATGGTCGAAAATCGTAAGCGGTTCCCGTTGAATCCTCAGGAGAAATGGTTATGTTCGGCCCCCTACTACCAAGGGATTGAACCCTATTTTGGAAGGAAATCGAACGTCACCATCAGTTTTTCCCGATTAGCTCAGAACATGACAGCACACAGTGGAACAGATGAGGTTAGGAAGTGGGTGGAGCCAAAAATACGTTTTGCTAGACATTTTCGAAAAGATCGGAGTCGAAGCTGTAGCTCTTGTTGTTGATTTTTTGCTTCGTCTTGTAATAATTCTGGACATCTACTTACGCCAGAGAATTGAGATGACGCTCGAATGAGTTTTCGATCTGTACAGTGAATTGTAGAGCCAGTTGGCGTCCAACCCAGTGTACTAGCCTCTCAAACCGGTACCGAATGGCGAAGTCCGGAAGGAAAAAAGTTAGTTGACAGGGACAAGCGCCAATACGCATCGCCATTGTCCATCTCCGTGTACTCTTCCAGACTAACCTGGTACTAATTGGCGGAACATGGGAAGATCGATGTAATCGGTTAGGCTAGATCCAATACGGGGACCATGGGTGGGATAGAGGCCATCATTGTAATACAGCTGTTAAGGTGTATCCGGGTGGTAACTGACTGAACGTATCCCCAATCGTTTCGTTCATCGGTATGGGAGGGAGAGGGAGGAGGGTGGAGGAGAAGAGGAGGAATCCTTCCTGGATACACCAAACACGGTGCCGATTCCTGAAAAGCTTGAATCAGAACCTAGGCTAGAAGTTCTCACGCTTGTGCTCCAAACGAAGTGGAAACGGTTTCCCTCATGTTCTCACTTACAGTGACCTCTATAAGGTATCCCTACAATCCTCTCTAACAATGGTCTGCGCAACGGCGTCTCGTTGCCGCGGTGATCCTTGGGATGGTAATTGTGGAACGTCATAAATAGTCGTACGACAGCTATAATTTGTTTCTCATATTCCGTCTGACTGGTCATAGTAACCAGACGACATTTGTCTTCCTTCCCATCATGGACGGAACGTTTCTCGCACTGAGCACGGAAGTAAGGGTGAACGGGGGAACTAAGGCGTAAAATAAATCTAGGGATAAATTGTACAGGGACGGCGAGTTCTGGGCAAAACGTTGGCCTGAGACTGGGTTAGAACCCGTACTTGTGCTCTCCAGAAACCGTGCTTGTGATCCCGTACACTACCAAAAACACGCTTGTCCTCGCCTTCTTAAAAGAGCACTCTCAATGAAATTTTGAGGGACAGGCTTATGATCCGGTGTCGTCTGTGTGCTAGTGGCTTGTCAACAATTGCCGACTTCATAGCTTATTGATAGTAGCTTTTGGAAAGTAATCGGAAAGCCCCAGTAGCCGCAAAAGGTTCAATGGTAAACAGCTTTGTCACCATATGCAGAGCTCATGGAAATCGTTTGCATCAAAGACGCGCAATTGGTAATAGAACGATGAAGTATTCATTCTCTTCCCAAATAGGCAAACCCTCACAGGCCATTGTATAGACCACGTAACCAATCAAATGCGTCTGCGATTTCTGTGGGAAGTCGAACTGGTGACGCATGCCAGTATGGTTCAGCAGTGTCTAGTCGTCCTAAAAGTGTAGCTACTCCTGCTTATTTTGGAGGACCATTTCGTCCCCTACAGCCAGTTTTATTGGCTATTAAACACTATAATTGCCCTATTATAGAAAAATTGTTGTAATTATTTGTTATATCCATGGGACTTTACTGATTTTCAAATTATGGTTGCCGCAATGATTAACGACCTTCTACTATTACCATCGTTACGGCAATCGTCGAAACGAGAGGACCAATTGATGGGAGGGAATGCATCGGAGGGGGCGAACAAGGTCGTTCGAAGTGAGAACATGAGAAAAAGCTCAATTATCTCAAAATTGTGATTCACAATCGAAGATCAATCGATAATCGGGAAGTCTAAATTGAAGCCCTCGGCATCGATGCGAGAAGTCCAGAATTGGAAAAGTTTCCTCTAGAACGATCAATTCCAGGTCCTCAGCTGATTTAGGATTCAGCCGGTAACGGTGTGAATTGCCAGTATCGATTATCTCTCTCTACTGTCTTGTTTCTGACAAATAGTGCACCAATAATGTTTACCCAGAGGTATCCCCCTTTATCTATGCGGCTGACCGAAGCTATTTGTTTGTTTACACTACGGCTTCTTCAATTCGTTTGGACCCTACTACCCCCCGTACGGAACGCCTTCTGACATGAGAAAAGATGGGATGGGAAACAGCCACACTGGGCTTGAGGATCGCTTTGGTAAACCGGCTGTAAGTGCTACTTACCACCTGCAATTTGCTTGACAGTAATTACTACCCAGCAGAAACATGACCCTAAATTCGTGGGGCACGCACCTTGTTTCCTTCTAACTAACCCCCAAAAATAATGATCCAGATTCATGAGATCGGCTCTACCGGCTTTATTACCTTGTACCTACTACCTTACAATCTTACCTACCCTTAAGAAAGGTTCTCCTATTTTATTACCCTGTATCTCCTGCCTTATAACCCTCCAAAAGGATAACTTGTGCAAGTGATACGTTCATTGTTGAATGAGGAACTGATGGAATATGTTCGTGTAAATGATTATAATTGTTGGTAGAACATGGTACTTCCCTCTTCTCATTAAATAGAAGACGAAAGCAGGGGCAGTTTGACCCATACCCATGATTTTCAGTGAAAGGACGCCTTCTTTGTTATCATGAGAGTATAAAAGTGCCTTGTGAATTCCCGTTTCACATTTTTACTATAAGGATATCTTCTGTGCCTAATTGTTACTTGTAGCGTGGGTCTTCAAAGAAGTTATTTACAAGATTACCGACTTTCACGACTCCCCAGGACAAGTAGTAGTCATACGGGTATTTTTCAAGCTTCATTTTCGAGCGCTGCATAGCTGTCCAGGCATAATTTTCAAGCGCTAGCTATTCGAGCCTATATGAATAGCCTGCAAGAAGGCTGGGAACAATTATACCCGCAGCGAGTCTTGTCCAAGATTTTTGAGAAATTAGACTCCAAGGGAAGCAAACTAACTGTAAAAGCTCCGGATGGTGAAGGGAATCTCCCAGGTGCCGATTCTCCTCTTTGAAAAGTTCCATTTCTTAGACCCGCTATAAGTTTACGTAGTTTAGCAATGGGTGAAACGTTCAAATGCGTCCAAAGCCATCGGATTCGTGATTGCTGAGTAAAATTCAGATAAAGAGACTGGACAAGGGTGTGACGACCCCAAATCTGCAAATAGTGTTATCAGTTTTTTCGAGATCCAATTAAATTCCGATTAAACTGGGACAAACTTCGTTAGCGTTCTTGAGATCAATATGCACAGCCAGTGATCCAAAATGTCGGTCGCAGGAATTGGAATTTTTCTAAATTTTACCCTGACGCACCCTGAATACATGGCTTTTAGGAGCAGTATAATTGGTTGCAACATTATCCTTACAGTCACGGTAAACGTGGAAAAATACGTCGAGCGTCAGCTGATGGATGGGAGAATCTTTTCGGAGGTCTTAGTATTATACAAGTAATGACTCCGTAACAGTGCGGAGGAAGAGACGAGCACTACTCGAGGGATATCGGTAAAAATAAAAAGTCATCCAGAAGAATCAACAATGTCCAACAATGTAGAGGGCATCGTTTTAAGTGATACTGAGGTCTTACCCCCCGATATGCTTTCTTGGAGCGGTATATCATTTTAACTACTGGAGAAGGTAATTCTATTCAGTACACTGACACCTCCCTCAGCTTCACACCAACTTAACTTTGTTCAACATTACCTTCTCTAGTAGTTAATGGTTAGGACCTGTTCAGGTGATCTAAAAAATAAGACAAAAGTGGCCACCCTTTTTTTGCAAATACCTTCGATAGGTCAAATGAGAAAATAGCTGGACCGCTATCAGAGCGTTGTTTTCTTGGAATGCGCCTTGCTTATGGCTCCTACTGTGATTCTTGTGATCCTTTGTGCAGGCACATACAATACTTCAAAAGGATTAGTTGTTGGAGAATCGGTGTTTCTATTTTGTCCACCCTTAACTCCTGACGAATCTCTAGTCAAAAAACAAGGCTTAAGAAATAAATAAGGAAAGAATGTCTTGGAGTTTGACCTTTGAAACTTGTACGCAGTTAAAGCGCCTCATACCTCTGCTCCATATAGCGCTATGCTGGCAAAACTTCCATACTGCCCTGATAGAGCGGTTTTTGAATCGGCTGCGCTTTCGATTGTACTTTAACCAGTCCCATTCGAAAGGGAATGATCGATGATCAACAATTTATCATTTTCAATTTCGAATCGTCCTTTTTTTGTCTAAAGATTAATATTGCGGTCTGCTACCTATGATGTATGTATGTGTACGAGCGGCGATGCAATTGGGTTGATCGGTCGTTGGGGTGACCATGAAAAAGTGAGAGAGTAAGAACGTCGCTGAGCCATCACTGTCTGCCTCGCTCTCTTACGACCCGTCAAATACGCAGTATTTCCCTAATCCACCCCAATTATGCCCGACGATCACCTTATGACGACCATCGCGTCGAACGTTTTCATACAGAAAACAATGGGGTTTGTTCAAGAAGAGTACTGTCCTTAAGCGGCTAGTCGATAATTACTCTTCGCGTTTCTATTTTACGTGAAAGCAAACAGGCAGAATCGAGGTCAGTTCTCAACTAGGGACAGCCTCATGCCACTTTTCCAGGAAGAATAGGAAGGGAGGAGGGCGAACTGGGAACGGGGCATGGGAGAGCAGGTGAGGCACAGTTAGGTGCATAACAATCTGTACAGTTCCAAACTTTACCAGCAACTTCATTGTATTCGGCCCTCTCCTTTTATAATGCAAGCTATACTGTTATTCCTGGCGAAGATCATTGACGCACTGTTTATCCTAGGCTGCTGTTTACCAAAACAAGTGGCCGTCGAACCGAAAGAAAAAGTTTCAAAAATGATCTCAACCAGTTCAGCCTTTGGGGAGATTTCACAAAGAAAGTCACTTCTGGGTTTAAACTCGTACACTTGAAGTTTGTCAAGCAAATTCATTCTTTGGTCAAGGGTGGTGGTCCTTTTGAGTCACACCCGAACTTTTTATGCTGTCCTGTCTTTCACATAGAAACTTTTTAAGACGAAATTCATGCAGACAAATTCGCCGCACAGAAAACTGGTCTCATAGAAGAGGTAGGGAGTTGGAAAAGCAAGGGAGAGGAGGTATGGGAAGCGAAATATCTCTACTGCCTATATGCTTTAGAAGTTACTTCTTGTGCTCAATCGAAATTGCTATCTTTCCCATTAAGGCTCTTGGATAACAAGTATGTCCAACAAAAAAGAGTAAAATTAGGGTGATTATCTTAGTATACTCCGGAATTGGTGTAGGCGCACTCATACACGCACGATCCCTGATTAGGAGCCAGGATCGATGCCTACCACGCCTTCCTTCTCTCCGGGTCGTTTAGATGTTCCGAGATTAGTCTGGGAGGATATGCACTTTCGAACCATCGTTTCGGTTCTAAATGGAAGTTGAATACAGGGCGCATCCCAAATGAGGTTTGACTGACGCCAGAAACTTTACCCTTCGTCCTTTTATCCAGGTAGGAGATCTCAGATCAGGAAGCTATCGCGTGAAATCCGCCTCATATAGCGTGCGGCACATTTTCATGACAAGTGTGTCACGCATTGTGAGTGAAAAAATTCATGTGGGCAGCTTCCTGATTTCAAGTGCATTCCCTCAACATTCCCTAGTATCCCTAGCTTCTTCGTTATTCACCCGAAAAAAAGCATAGCGTGCTCACATGGAATTCGGAACTGTACTGGTGTGTTGACCAAGATCGATGTTTGTCTGTGTTGTACGCGGCTCTTGGGCTATTAGATGGACAATGAAGGGGGATTCACAACGGGTTGGTCCGAAATTTCCGTTTTTATCGCTTTGTAAACATTCATTGTTGAGTATAGGAGAGCTTCCTTGTTAGACGGCAAGCCGATGACTACAGGGGGTCCTTTCCTGGAACGTTTGCTTTGAGGCGGAATGTAGAGAGTGTACATAGTGTAGTTTTCTGTTGCCGTTGCAATTTATATGGCCCTGAAATGGAACCCTTCCCAAACCAACTTTCTGCCTTCCATATACTTTTGGGCGGTCAACTGCATTCAGATTCTTCTGCTAAAATCCTGGTATAGACCTACATAGCTACTGACTAGTACAATCTCATGCGAAGGCCAGAAAGGCACTCAATACTGCCATAACTTCGTAGGAAATAGGGTACATGGCCCATTCTAATACGAAAATGACCGGCGTAACAATTTCATTACGATGTGGCAATTGCGATAAGCGGAGCACTGCTCGAATTTCAGCAAAACACTGGATATTTCTAGATCTTACCGAGTAACTAAAACCAAATAAAGGACTGGCTCGAAGCTTTCTTTTCCTTAGCCCGAAGCTCATTATTTCAGATCCTCTGCTGCATAACTGGTCTGTTTGGTGTCTGCCAAAAACGGGTCTTCCTTCTGATCGCTCTTACCATTTCCACTGTGATTTCGATATGCCAGAACGTCCTTATATTTTTGTGGTAAGTCAATTTGTATTCATTCAGTCTATCCGGCTTCATTAGCCATTTCGATGCCATTTAAAAACATTAATGATTGGATTCTTTTTTTTCTGCACTGTGATTGTTTGGATAATTTATGATAAATATGATAGTTATGATAGTTAATGATAACGAGCAATAATAACAACTAGTACATTCTGCAATAGTTGATACGAAGGTGTATTTCCAGGTATATCGGAGTATTCGGTGATATATCCAGACCGGTGTTATCAGCTGGATTACCGTATTCCTATTCTTTCTTTTTGAAACACACTCCATCTTGTGGAGCGCGGTTCGACCTGCAGAGGTGCATGTTTTCACTATACTTTTTCCCTGTTCAGCTATTGGGATGTTTCTCTGCCCATTTGGATACGCCATGCACAAAGCTATAAATGTTTTTTTGTTAACAGCCATATTTTCAGATCGAAATGGGTACAGTTGCCATGTATTGTACCCTATAATCAAATCGAAGCCGGTCAAGCTCTCTTGCATATAATTCTTGCCGGTATCACGCTAATTCTCAGTATTGTGGTTGTATTGGAAAGAAAACGTGATAAAGATCGATTAAAACCTCCTCAATCTGTCCAATACGCACAGATTAAGCGGAATCAACTGCCGCCTCCATTGACGATTAGTGAACTCGGGTACGAAACCGTCTCAGACGATAGCCACGCCCGTTAACCTAGTCCTTTCCAGGAGCGGCTACGTGAACTCGTCCAGCGACGACATGACGGCGACAACGGTAACTCTACCTGAGCAACGGGTCGTTCCTCCATTTTCCTACGAGCGACATAATCGTAACAAGCGGGCCAGAATACGACCAAACTCAATGGTGTGCATTGCATTGTTAAGAATTTTTCAGTTCCGTTTATAATGAACGAGATAATAGCTATAATAATTGATGATAATGAGTAGTAACGACAACTAGTACATTCGGCAATAGTTGATACGAAGCTACATCGTTTTGGAGGCATCCAACAGTGGCAACAGGCCAACAGTGAAAAACCTTAGTAGGGAATCGTATCTGAAGAGTTCGGAACATCGGGTTATATCTCGAAATCCCGGGTTATAACTAGCTGAAAAGACCATCAACCGATGGGCCATCGAAGTATATAAGTAAGCAATTAGGTAAGCAAGTAACCTTTAGAGCTCAAAACTGGAGGAAATTCTAACTGTTACTGTAAGTATGATATCGCTCTTTCGGGTTTTCCTGCAAGTTTTCGAGTTTGATGGCGCCAATCCACTGTTCCATCGATTGATCAGGGAGATCAAAGCACTCGCGCGCCCGTTTTGAGGATCTGTAGACCAAGAGTAAACCTTCATGGCAATTTGGTGCTATTTCATAAGTGTACGAGTAGATCTCTTGATGCCAATCTTACCATGGGGTTCCTTTACCCTTCGAGACAAGCTGGGATAGTGCCGTTGAGTTGGTGTTGGGTTAGTGAAATGTACCATCAAAATAAAATCCAGTTTTTTGATCAGCGGAACCTGCTTACCGGATTACTTTTTGCAAATCCCTCTGAGTGGAATAATCGTATGCTCCACTTTTAATTCCGAGCTCTAGTATCCCTTCTAGAATAACAACCGTAAGCTTCCTGTTATCAATCGATCTGAATTTATTTTTAGCCACAACCATATATCGATCAGTACTCTTGCATGACA
>UZAF01017958.1:16266-26684 GCA_900617895.1 Haemonchus placei | reverse complement strand
AAAAGACTTTTATTAATGGAATATCCCATAATAGGAAATATAAACACATACAAAAGAAAAATGGGATAGTTTTTAAGAAGAAAAATAAAAATAAACAAATAATTCTTCTGTTNGGGGGGGGGGGCGAGGATGGAAAAACTGGGAGGAATCCAGTCGTCAACCCGGAACAATTTTTGTGGGCAAGGGAGTAGGCGCTATTTAAGAAGATGTCACAATGAACAATCTATATCTATGATCTTCAAATGGATCTCTTTATTCATTTCAGGATTCTATACCTACGTCGATGGCTCCAGTTTTGGTTACTGAAAATCCGGACCCGAACCGTTCAGACCCAAACTTCATACAATCGCCGTATCGGAGACCGTTGCCTTCGCCTACTTCACAACAAATGGATCATCACATATCCCCTGAGACGAGAGCGATCGAATCGCCAGGGATAAGATTCATGCACGATGAAGACTATCATCCTAGAGCCGGTACTTCAGGCTTCAGAAGTAATTTCAATGGCGAGTCTAAAAATGGCGGTCATACAGTTATCGGGCATTACCATTCGATTAGGGAATATCAGATCACCAATAGGCCCCAATCACCTACAATGCCAGTAATCACGGGTACTGGATTGCTTGTCTAGATTGTGGATAATTCCGATTTTTCAAAAAACATTTTGAAATTTTGCTGATTACTGTCCCGAGATGAAAAGATTGCTGCTGACCATATTTTCCAATCCAGTATCTAAGTCACTGGTAGAGCCTTCTTGTAGTAGCTCTCTTCTTCCTCAGTGAATTTATTCTTGCTATAATTCAAGCCAAAAAACTGCCTTGAACAGAAATATCATATAAGCAATGTATTCTCAAGTCAAACTGCATTTCGAGTGGACAGGTCGCAATGCAATATGTAGATATTGATTAGTTGCACGCCCACTCTACCACAGCTGCTGGCTGCTGACGGAGAGTTCGATTATCGAGTGTAAATTATAGAAAATTATAAATCTCCCAATTTCTCGTTGAGGGCAGTGGGCACGGTAAGCCTACTGACGGAGACTGTCTGCATAAAATCAGAGTAAAAGAGGTTTCCGTGAAGTTGTCAAAAAAATCGTTGCAAAGGACAGATACGAAGTTACGGAACCACTTTCGCACATTAGGAGACGAGGAAAGGACGGGTTTACTTCACCGTTAACCTTCCCGAGAGATGTTTTTCAACGTACGTGGGTGGTTTCTTGGCAAAGCTTAAAAAGTTAGGAACTAGGTTTAGTTTATGAATGTCCATGTAATTATTGGGTAACAGGGAAACTTTCCTTATCCTTTTTAACGGTATCTTTGAAAATGAGCATGGCGGCAAGAGCTCTCGGTCTGAGGCCTTGAAATCTTGATCGAGAGCGTATTTTACTGCAAACTTTCGTTTAGTACTTGCCCTCAGACTTACCGTACCTACCGCCTTTTACGACAACCCCCTGGCCACCTCGAAGAACTCGAGATGGAACCAGGTTGGGATATGACCATTGTCTACTGCTAATCCCATTCAATAGTTCAGTTCTAATTGATGATGTTCTTTCTGTTTTACGGGTTTATTAATGACATATAATTTGTTCTGTATAATGTATAAAAATTGATATATGTGTTCACATTGTGGAGTTAAATCACGGCGATCTCGTGTACGGGCAACTGTAAATAATGACTGTAATTTATAATACTGTGTAATAGTCGGCCACACTGTTGTGAGCCAATGTGTGAGCTAAGATTCCATCCAGATGACTAAGGCTGGCTAAAGCCCGCTTAAATAGTGTGAGAACAGCACTGTGCCTCTTGATATGCATTGCTTCCTAACGAAAAAAGAAGTAAACCGATTAGTAAACGAAAAAGGACTTCAGTCACAGGAAAGCTAAATGCATCTGAATATCAACAAGGGTTCGATCAATACGACTGCACTTCCGAAAGCGTGAACACCCTCTTGCAAAATCCCACGGGTTTAGGGCATTGCGGCGCTCAGGAATATTCTCAAAGGGTACTTAAGTAAATATTGTGTATGGTCTAACCAATAGTTTGATCCTGAAACCCTCTCTTCTCCATGTTTCTTCGGTTTTTTCTCTATTTCTCGCTTTCAATCCTTAAATGTCTCAGAGAGTATCGGAAGGGGTCGGTACCTCACCATCAGAGGAGAGCAAAGTACTGTAAGAGCTATCATTATTTTTAGTTTTGAATAAGTAACTCAATGCTGAAATGTAATATGACTCATCTCTCTAGAATATCCTTACAAGACCTTTACCAGAAGATGGCCAAATGAGCTGAGCTAGCAGACAACCCTCCTTCTGTATCTAACGATGATGCAACTACCTCTTAAGTATCGTTGGACAGTAAGCTATCAAAGAAAGTGCTGGTCAATTTAATCGTTTCCACCCACGAAACCCGAGACCGTCAGGTTTATCACTGATGCGGGAATTGACGGCGGCATACCTGGGACAAAGTAAGTCCGGTTCCGGTATACTTCCACTCATTCGATTACCTTACCTTGCACCATCTGGTTCTCCTAATGCGATTAACCAAAGAAAGCGAATCATTCTCAATTCTCGACTAGGACAATTAGGTTTCTTCCGGAATAACTCGTTCCCAAATTGGCGAGTTGTCAAATCAACTTCGTGAATGGAATCAATGCCGAGGGCTCTACGCAACCACATACAAGTTGGGCTGAACTGAAAGAAACGGTGTCGTTTTGATCATGAGGTCTTCTGGGGTCCAAATTGGATCGATTAGCAAGCCCTCTGCTACTGATGGCTAGAAAAAGCGGTCGTAATCTAGGGGGTTGCAAAAAATTCAGAGATAATGCCAATTACGAGAACACAGACCACGGAAACCGCGCCGATGGAACAAGGGACCGACGGTATCGACTGTAGATCAATCCCGGCGGCGACCTAGGAAAGTGAAGATCAAGAGTAAAGTACTTTTTAGATTTTTTATACAAATCATGTATATTCCTATAGAGCTATCGATTCTGATTTCAAATATGTATGCCACTTTCCAGATGGTCGAGCTCTGGAAAGAGGCGAAGAACTTGGGATCAGGAATTCCAGAGGTTCTCCTGTACCTCTGGCATTCCTAATCCCAAGCTCTTCGCCTCCTTCCCAGAATGTTTGATTCGAACGGAGTTAATCTTCATGTTTTTTAAAGCCCATTGTTATGGAAAACGATCTGCTTATCTTAATATTTGATGCCAATGGTGCCTTAGTAATTAAATCTCTCTCTGGCCCTGTTTATTGTTCTTTTTTGAGATCCTTTGTCATCCTTATCATTTGCTATCAGTTCCTACTATCTGAATCGGTCTCAGAACTTCCTATTTGATCAGTTTATTGACAGTTAGGAGTAATGGCATGTCCGATTAAACAACGACAGTACGTGAACGTACCAAGCACATCTGACTGAATTGTACTAGAGAAAAAGTTATAAGATCGAACAAAGACGGCGGCTTTTCTCTATTCACAAATCAAAGGTTTCTATCTTACTTATATCTACATTAAATAAATATTTCAAGTGAACACAATTCAGTACTAGAGAATCATTACCGAGCGGGGCTAGTTTAGGTAGTATAGTCAGTAGTCTGCGATTTCGCCAAACCGAAGAATCCAGAGAAAAGATCACAATGGTCCTACCGACGGTTTGGGATTCGGTCAAGTCCCTGCTGCCTTACCAGCGGTTGCTTTATCCTCAAAATCACTATGTATTTATTTCCTCAAACGGATTCTCCGATCTTTCGAAACACTCGCAGGCTATCAAGGCTATCGTCTGACATCGAACAGGTCATCTAAAAGCCACCTATTCCGTTTTAAGAAGGGGGAAGCCTGATTCAGGGTCAACTTTGGCGGTACAGAATCGCTCCAACACAAATTTTTGATGCTTTTGTGAGCTCCACGTTCCTAAGCTCCTTTGGACTCTGCGGAAGCCTCACCGACGGTGATGAAAAAAAGGATTATGTCATTCAACTATCCTCTAGTTTAGGGAATGGCTAAAACGGCCACTTTCTCCCTCTCCTAATCCCAGAAGGATTTCCTCACCGCGCACATGACCCTGGCTTGGCTTCCTGATTGTACTAGCGATACTAGCGATCTTCTAAGAACGATAGATATGGGCGGTCGAAAGTGGATGTCACAATCATCTCTGAGATGGTTTCAAAGGAGACGAGGCTGGATAATGCCGTTAGTACCTAGAGGTAACCGGTGAGCAACATTAATGGCTATATTTAAGTAGTATATTGTAAGGAGTACAACCGTTAACAAAGATCAAGACCGATTCCATTTCGAACGTAGTTCGCTGAGTACGAAGGCTCGAACATTCTGATCTGGGACCTTCATTTCGATCTCTCTGATTGTTTCGTCCAGTCGATCACGACATGAAAATAGATAAATATTAACGTGAGTAACGTATAATAAAGCACATGCAGTGATCATGCAGTAATGGATTATGTTCTGTTAAATACTATCTTTCATTCATTAATATTGTCAGAAAAGAGCAAAAGCATCGCTTCATCCTAGAATCGAACCCTTAAGCCCGTTCAGTCCACTGCATCCATTCTTATCCAATACACCACGATTAGCCTCGGCGAGATTAGATCTCGGTTGTGCTTCACATTCCACTGTGCAATAGCACCGCCACCCACCGTTGCCTCAGCTTCGTCGGGGATATGGTTGACTCATTGCATGCAACTTAGTAAGCTTCTCCACAACAGATTCAAACATTTTGAAATTCTACAGTGAGGCATTCAATTCGGTAGCAAGCATAGATTCTCTGAGAAATATGTTCACCAGAATCAGAAGGGACCATTGAAGCGACGACTCCAAGCCCAAGTTCATCAGACGGTTGTCGGGTCGATTGCATATCTAAGTTCAGTTTGAGAAAAAAAAATTCAGAAAACATGCTAGAGTGAACAGTCTCCAGAGTAAATTACTTGGATCACCCCGTTCAGCATAAAACTTTCGGGAAAACTCATAAAATATACTCACGATAGTAATCGATAAGTTCCTGGGCATAAACAACCCATACACAATTCGAACATCCTTGACCACAACATGCTCCTTCCATTGGTTCAACTGGAGGATATGATCGATTCTAAAAACACTCTTGGCCCATAAACCTGACATTATTGAAATGGGAGATGTGGGAGAAACCGATTGGTCTGGGTGAAAAGACTGAAAATCTTCAAGTAGCAGGACTTCTTTGCCAAAAACCAACTTCTTTTGTTCACCCAGATCTTTTATTTATACTATTATTGATCTAACGCCTAAATTAACCCCAATGTTACCAGGCCCTCGTTCGGATTATTCCGGCTCGAAAAAGACCAATGGCATGAAAGGAAAGCCCCTATCAATCAACAATATCACTATGTATAGTGGGGCAATCCATCATTCAACTACGTCATAAAAATAAAAACATTCACAGAAGTCAGAACTGTAATCCTTTATGGAATTGATTACTACAAGTTTTACCTGAACGGATGCGCACGGCCTCACGATCGCCTCCAAGCTGCGAATCGAGCTACCTAGCAATTTACTAAACGGTGAAATTGCGGATGACATATCTGAAAAAGATCTGATCATTAGATGATGAAAAGAATTGCTTGAAATTTCGTGACGCTAGAAATATTTTACGAGCATTGAAAGGATAAACTATAAAGCTTTCAGAGTGCGCCATGCCCCAGCATTCTATTCGGAAACGTACTCATACTCAAGGGAGTTCTCGATAAATACAACAACTGTAGAGCAGACTAACGCCAAACAGGTGTTAGCATGGTTTCGAACTATTCACTTCTGCATACAGAATGTCTAAAACAAAATCGAGTGGTTCAAGAGGACAGAAAGGTCAAACTCTCACACACCATTCAAAATCTGCTTCACAGATCAGTACCCTCGAACCGCAGGTCCACACCACACATAGAGAAAGCGTAATCATCAAGAGATCGAGTAGTGTCACTGCAAGTTACTCAAGGATCCTACTTGCTCCTTGATTAGGGTTCTGAGCACTAAAGGCGGAGTTTCGACTGCTGTTTGAACCCTGCACTTTGAAATCAGAGTGTTTTAATCTTTGAATTGCTTGATATGGGAAGAGAATGCGTGCTCGTGCTTATCATCCAATCGTTCCTACTTCGTACTTCATCTAAAGTTGGCAAATTATCAAAAGAAGAGAGTGAGAGGGACAACTTTGGTCTCTGCCATGGAGGGGCTCAGGAAAAACAATCGTCTCAAGGGAATGGCAACAGAAATCAAAGGATATGCTATACAAACCCATATATTTCTAGAGGAACTTCTATTCTGACTCCGAATATGAGAATCACTCTTCATGAAATCCAGTTGTTGACAAAAAAATGGAACAACTCGTTTTCAACTGAACAATCTGAAAGACGGCAGCAATTCTCGGATCAGAAATGCTCCAACAGGAAGGAGGACCTCTAACCTTCTCAGTTTCAAAAGCCTAAGGAACCTATTGCTTGATTCGTTCTTTTCCTCCCTCAAACGTTAAAGGTCTGCAAAACGAAATGCATATTTGGAAGTAGAATCGAGAGCCCTTCAGAGATATACACGATTTGTATAGAAAAATTAAAAAATACTTTGTTCTTGATCTTCAATTTTCCCAGGTTCCCGCCACGGTTGATCTACAGTCGATAGGTCGGTCCAGCGTTTTGTCGGCGCTGATTCCCGTTGTCTGCGCTCTCCACATTGACACTATCTCTGAATTTTTTGCCAACCCCTCGATTTCGACGAAATGACCGCTTTTTTCTAGCCATCAGTGACAGAAGACTTAATGATTGATCCAATTTGGGCACCCAGAAGACCTTAAGATCAAACTTGGGCTGAACTGTCAAAACACTTCTGACAGTTCAGCTCAAACTTATATATGATTATGAGAAGCTCTCAGTGCTCCATGAAGCTTCTATTCATGAAGCTTGTTTGGCAAATCGCCAGCTTCTAAAGGTGTATTTCGAGAGGAATTCAGATGATGAATAAGGAGTCAAACGTTCGACGTTAACTAATTCTGGATTACGCCTCGCATTTAACTTGTTTTCAGAACCGTATATGCGTGAATGCATACATGGACTGCGTCCTGGCATACAGGCTGGATCCGGTGCATTGTCAGCATTGCTAGCATAACATGTTGCTTTAGAAGGCTTTACATTTTTATTCAAAATACATTAGCTTCACATTCACGTCATTCCCCATGCAAACGTTTTTTTTTTCTTTCGGCATTAATTTATATTGCGACTATCACCGTGAATATAAACTGAAGCCTATCCATACATGAAAACAAATGGAGGTGAGAACTGAGCAGCTGCACTCATTAATCCTCCCTCTTCCGAAACACCAATCACGGCCTATATGGAAGAAGATTTCTTCTGATGGCTTACTTTGGTTGCACTTCCTTTCCTCTACTGCTACCTTTGCAAATTCTTTGGCTCGAAATCGTACAAGAGACGTTAGGGTGATTATAATCTTCAAGGGTAATGGCACTAGGCACATTTCCGATGAGGTATGATGCCATTTGAACCCGTATTCCTTATTGCGATCATATAAACCTATATCACGTATTATGGCAAATTTTTATGAATCCCACAAAACTCTTAGAGCACCCAGTGCTGAAATTTTCGACCCAAATGCGACCGTGAGGCTAAATTTGCCATAAACCTTACCCATGCAAATGCGCAGACTCATCTAGAAAATCCTGCTGGAGAGTATAATCGGACAATACAGCCAATTAATTCTGGGATCCTTAGCATTAGTACACAGTGGCCTCTGGTGTTTAACAGGCAATTTGTTTACTCGGCGAGCTATCAATTCTCTGAGACCGTTATGAATGATAAATGGGATCTGTCAAGGTGCATACATGGAAATGGACGACTTCTCAGGCAGTAATCAACCAAAGTTGCTCAGTGAACATGTGGGTACGATGAGTAGGACCATTGGCCAACCCCTACTGATTTGTAATTTTCCTTAATAGGTAAGGCATCTATGAGCTGGGTAATGGCTCAAGATAGAGATCCTGGACGCTCAGTGGACCTTTTCTCTGTAGAATTGCAGAAACTACGCCATACAAACATTGATACCCTTCCAAAATGCTGCAAAATTTTATACGGTTACACCAGTGTAGCAAGTTTAGCTGGATATTAAAAGACTTTTATTAATGGAATATCCCATAATAGGAAACATAAAGACATACAAAAGAAAAATGAAATAGTTTTCAAGAAGAAAAATAAAAATAAACAAATAATTCTTCTGTTCGATTCATATATAACAAATGAATTCAATGAAAACACACAGCACACATCAACAAGCAATAGAAAGCACCCGCCAAACCACCTTCGTAACAAACACGATTAAGACGATTGATTAGAGAATTAATCGAATGGGACAGCTTATAAAAAACGGTTCACATGACATTTGAGAAATTCTCGGATCAAAAAAACATAAAAAGAGAAAGGTTCACCTTACGTACACAAATGGCAGACACTGATAGGAGCAACAATCAGGGCACAGCCTACGATATGGTCGATAGGACAAATTTTATGCGATATTTTGGCTAGTTTTTTGGGTTGACAAAGTTTTAGAGAGGAATGCCTTTGAAATTGAGAAAATTACAAAGGAAACTTTTGTATATTGAGAAGAACCTTTTAATCCTACAGGACTCAGACAGTTATTGCAAAGCTTTATACAATATCAGCCATATTCTTGGCAGGTACTGAAAATCAGAGAATGAGCTCAGCAATGCCCAAAACTATCCTCGTTGGTGGACTACTGTCAGGCGACCATTCAACCAATGAGGCACGAACCGGGAATTGTCGAGTTCTAGCTCCCACTTACAGCACGCTCAGCCACTGCTCTTGAAACCTGTCTCATTGACTTGCAGCTGGTTCTATACGCCATGCTTTTTACAAAACTTCAAATCATTCTGGAATTTCTACATAGGACAATCGTACAAAAGTTCAAGGGTAGAATTGAGATTTCCGATTCAACGGGTCATAGGGCAATGAAGTCTGGGCAGAGAACGAAACAGAAAGAAAAGAGTTCGAGAAATAAGCCGCAGATCGCTATTCGAATATCCGTATACAATATGTATAATAAAGTCAAAGGCAACAAAACAACAACAGAACATTCGTAAATTATGCAGTTTTTCTTGACCCCAACGATGCCATATTTACAACGCACAAAGCCATCTACAGCCGGGACGCTCTAGTCAAACNAAAAATCAAGGGTAGAATTGAGATTTCCGATTCAACGGGGCATAGGGCAATGAAGTCTGGGCAGAGAACGAAACAGAAAAAAGACAAGCCGCAGATCGCTATTCGAATATCCGTATACAATATGTATAATAAAGTCAAAGGCAACAAAACAACAACAGAACAGTCGTAAATTATGCAGTTTTTCTTGACCCCAACGATGCCATATTTACAACGCACAAAGCCATCTTACAGCCGGGATGAATAGTCGTGATTGTCACCAGTGGTACACTCTAGTCAAACTGAGAAGCTTTCAGTGCAGCTGCAGCCAGTTCATCCAGAGGAGGTGAAACGTTCTCCCGATCGCGCAATTTATGCAGTTCGCTTTGCGTTCTGACCGAATGCCGTGCTGATGCCACCACATCCGGTTGGTCGGTCCTATAACGAAGATAGTATACTCCTCACTTCCTTCAATATTATTGTTTGCTTCACTGTCGCAGCCAATGTTAGGAAACGTACACTAGTCCTCACCAAACTGTGGCTGTCAGCACAACATTTTTCCTTTTCTGAGAAATTTTCAGTCCCTTTTCTTTATGAGATGGAAGGGATCCTAGACACACTTAAGAAGAAAACTTAAGTAGTGTAGAATTTTAACAAGTCAAAGCCCATGTTCGGCTGGATCTCCTTCAACTACGGGAACATTTTGGTAATCCCAAGCTCTTGACCAAATCTTTATCTTCAGTTTAGATTTCACGAATAGGAAGTTCAGGGCACAGACCGATGGCTTGACGGTTTCATAAAAATCAGATCTGCTGAATCGGAAAGTCGCTCCGAGTGATTCCCATCCCTTAATGATGATACTTTATTCTCTTTAGCGGTATGCCGTCAATTTAACCCAAGCCCTTTAGTCAATTAATCATCCGTTTGCGCCGTCCCATTAAGTTCCAGTGGTACATGGAGATTGAGAATGAGTTGAAAATCAGAGGAAATCGTACTTAAACTAACTTCATCAGCGCCGATTCACTACCGCGTTCACTAGCCGACGAACGAATCTCAACGTAATCGTGCTCTCCGTGCCTGACATCATTTTTCATTTAACAATAAAGTGAAACGATCAAATCCGAACGGTACAATTTAACTTTTTATAATTTTATTTACCTTTGCATATCACCGGCTCCTCTAGCATTCAACACCGAACCATCTTGATGACAAACCCGCCTCGAATAGCA
>UZAF01017957.1:11779-39005 GCA_900617895.1 Haemonchus placei | reverse complement strand
AATGGAGACGTTACTGGCGCCCGCTCGAGGAAATCGATGATCAACGGGACGACAGGTGATACAGGTGATAGTGGATGACAAATCGAGAATTCCAGTAGACCAGCAAACCATAGTCCTCACGTAGTCTTCATCTGTTTTCGGCTAAGACTCTTCGAAAATGTGCCGTTCCGAAAATTTACCAATCCGAGACTTTTAATTGCAAAACGTGGCTGGGTAGTCCATACGGTTGTATGTTGTTACGGGCAAGGAATCAGAATGGATATTCAACCATCCCCAAACTCTTCCTGAAATGGGATAGAGCATTCATGAATGAGAGGCGTAAGTTGGCTGCGCATGAGTCTAGATCTCGTGTGGGGTGTGTGAGTAAAAGCTACGTTAAGAAAACTCTTCCTTCCGTGTGTGTTACTAGCGGAAATCTGGAGAAAATAAAGCGTCACATGAGCATATCACAGTTTTTGCCTTACTGTTTCCGTGGTTTTGAGTTGTCCGTGAGGTGCGTTTTTGATTATCTTACTACTAATAACTGTTGGAATGTAAGCCTAGGAAAATGAATCTCTTCTTGATGAGTTCCACTCTTGGTCACCATTTTGTTATGCAGGGTTTTCTTGTTCTTCTGGAAGCGACGTACTTTGATGTTTTTGATGTTTGCCGACGACTCCCAGCCGTGCGAATAAGGTTTCTATGCTTGTTCCCAGATCTGGAAACAGTACGAGAAGATAGAATGAGTCATGTGGGAATCCTGAACAGTTTCGCAAGCAAATACCTCTAAGACATAGTGATATTTGCATTTTCTCTATCGATTTACTACTTAATTACACTAATTATGAAGGTGCATTTTTTAACTAGACAAGAACTTGACGAAAATGTATTTCGCGCTTCACTTGATCACAGTAGTCTGAACTCCCAGTGTTCAGAGATCGTGTGCCAACTTGTTATTTTTGTTATCTTGTTCTAATTCAGTACTAATTTATCACCTCCTTAGTTTGCACTATACTGCACCTTCAGGGGTAGATCTGTTCGAGAACTTTTCAAAATTCAGAAATTCCTAGCTTGCACATGATTCCTCATTTGTAGTCTCTTTGCTCGGGAAATTTCTCCTTCTGTTCTAAAAAACTGTGATAAGCCCGGGTAGATTATAAATAGAAGGAAGATTTCTACTTTTGTTTTCGGATTTGTGCATCTAGAGCACCGGAAGCTTATGCACTGCAGCTAGCGGTTTCCGTCTCCTACGTGCTGCTTACGCCTTTATTCCCACGCCGTTGTGTTGTTTTTGCGTAAACCCTATTTGGGGATTCATTCGTTATGTTGCGACTTACCTTGAAAATCCATCGAAAAAATGACATTGTTGTGTGAGCGGCGCCTGTGTCAGGTCGCCTCTGATCTTCCCGACCATTTTCTACAGTTTTTTTTCATTGGTGCCCTAAACTAGGTGTACAGCTAGGAAAANAAAAGTGCAATAGTAATTCTATGCAGCATACCTGAATGCGTTGTTTCATCAGAAAGCGTTTTGCGTTTTTACGTTTTCGTAGTTGAAAGCGAATCTTTTGGCGAATGACTGATTTTTTTCCTGTAGGAAACCGAAGTTGTTGCAGGATTTGCTTTCCATGTTAGGGGGTTACACTTGTGATGCAGCTGATTTCTTATTTATGTAGATTAGATTTGGATTTATTAACAAGTCATTCAAAAATGTTTTATTTGGAAGTTTTTCATTTGGAGAAGTGAGATTGGTTCAGATTCGAACGGAAGGTCGGATTTTTTTAGTTGTACTGACTTTTGAATTTGTTTTAACGGAAGATTTAGTCGTCAATATGCAAAACTGGAGGCTCTCCGGTTCTGATCTCATTGAAGCCATCAATCGTATTTCTCTATGATTTTGATTCCACTTCTCAGACTCTCACTCTTATTGTGAAGTTTCTCTCGTAAGATTCTTCTTTACTTGTCTTCTGTGGCTAGCTTGGTATACTGAGTTTCATTTGATCCTTGTTTTGTGGTATCTTGCCTTGCAAGAAAAGGCAAATGACGGAATTCTGCTCTAAGGGATCATTTTTATTTAATTGTCTTAAGGATTTTTTTTTCAAATTAATTCTTGATTTCTTTGATGAACTGTTTGAGTGCTTTCAGAGTCCAAAGACGTGGTTATTTCAACCGACGTGCGACTAATCGACAGCTTGCTGGTCGCGAGTTGACAACGCTACACCGATCGGTACCGCTCACGCGGCCCTGCGCGCAATCTGTCCTTATTAGTTACCACGTGGCCAGCAATGCTGTCGGCAGTTCGCACGTCGGTTGAAACTTAAGCTCTTGGAGCGCCCTTCGAGCTGCTGAGAAAACACTATTGCAGGTGGTCTGTACGTGAGAACGAGGGAGAGTTCCATAACGACGTCTGCAGTATACGTTACGACAATAAGGAGGAGTTGGCACAACCACCTTTGTTTGGAGCAATGTTTCATTTCACACTGGATTGCCAAGTGAACTGCCCGGAATTCCTCGCATATTTTCCACTTGTGAAGCAGTAAGTTCTTTTTTTTTTCGTCAAATGCGCCATTTTTCGATATTGAGACAAGTCAAACCATAACGAATTAGATCGCCTCGAATGTCAGAAAAGTAAATGATGAAGCCAGCACGTTCTTGTTCGAGATGAAGGTTTCATCCAAAATAATCTGGTTTCTCGATTCTGTCTCAGTGCTGTAAATCTCACTGAGGTAGCGGTATTTCTGAGGCAGTACAGGCAGCTGTTTACGTTGAAATTTGCGAATATTACTTTCTGCCTTTTTCACATTAGTATTTGACATATTACATTAATTTGCTGAGCTATCTCGTTGATGTTTCATTGAGCTGAACTTGCTCATTTTTGTTCTGGGTTACTTCAACAGACATCCAAGAAGGTGAATGATCGTTGGATGTGATAATAAGTTGCTGCCATTATTGGCCGGTAGTGAGTGCGATTAATGCAACTACAAGTCATTAGTTTTTATTGCCATAGGTGTTGTCATTATTATGTGTTGCCAGGTGAATGGTAGTAGTTGAAAGCAATCCATGGCGTAGTATCGATATCCATGGTGTAGTATCGGTTAGGTATCGAACTGTTGCTATCACTTATTTTTATGTGATGCAGGAGTGTTGAAGTAAGTACAGTAGCGAAGCGACAAATGAGCTAATAAGATTTGGATCAATGCCAGGTTGCGGTTGAATTTTGTTTATATTTTGTTCATGATCTGACTATGATGAGAATATTGTTGAGAAGCCGGTCAGGTACGTTACGATATGCCTTAGATTTCTAGCGGTACGCAGAATTATGGCCTCATAGGGCTGTTTTCCACCCAGATCCCTGTTTCATCGTCCCTAATTGAAATCAAAGCTCCCGTGCCATAACACAGCTTATTTCCCACAACTGTTTTGCGTATTCCTTCGCGTCTAAATATTAGGAGATTCAGTTGCTATGTACGGCAAGCGTTTTCGCACGGCATGGTGGCTGGTGTTTTTAATCGGTAGAAAACTCGACGGTAGGATTCAATCTGTAGTGGAAGAGACGAGTGACGGAATGGAATCCTCCGCGAAACACATTATGGTATCTTACAAAGCTGAGAGAAAATTCGGCTACGTGCCTCCAATTTCTTTGGGAATCGTTTCGAAAATTCGTTCTTGCCTGTTCCGCACTTCTGAGGAATTTTCCAGAGCTCCTCTCTAGCAGATTAGCTAATCTATTGCGTAGATTCCTTTCTTATAAAGATATTGCTGAGCGTTGATTGAGAAAATGGGCACATTTTAGGTAGCGTTCGAATCAGTTTTATTGGAGCAGCAACCCTAGTAAATTTAATGGTCTAGGAATCATATTTGTCGTTTTCGTTGCTACACTACACGGAATTGATTATATTAAAATGAGCTCTTTCAAGCACTTCATTATAGACGTTGGTTGAGTCATAAAAACCGAGGGGACGTGAGATGAAAACGAATTCAGTTTATCTATCGGCCGTATGAATGAATATGGTATGATCAGCTATCCTTTCAAGATCGAGAATGGCTAGGAGTAATTTTCAATTAATTTTGTTATCATCTCTTGATAGAGTACGTATCTCTATAGAGTATAGTATATAGAATTGGATTTCCAAACAATCGGAATATTTGCTATAAATATTAATAGGTTGGTGCATAATTATTGCGGATTTTTTGCGGCTTCTTTTCTCTCGATACAGTTCGAATATTGAATTTGGAATTTGGCACAGTCAGAAAGTGATCTAAACGAACTTCTCGACAATGGAACAGTCAGCCAAAGCCGGACAAAGAATGGAATCTGCTTCTTCGTTGGCCTTGTTCATTAACATGATTATCACGACAATCGTCCGTTGAGAAATTGGCTGGCAAGAAATGGATGATTTGATGGACGTCAAGGCGTGGATCGCCTCCAGAATCGAAACTTCTTCGTCTGTGGAATCCGACTGCCTAGCAAATGGGAAGCAGTGCTTGACGTAGATGGTGGATATTTTCTTGAGTAATTACGTAAACATGTCTTTGCTAAATATTTCTATCGTTTCTTCAAGTAAAATTTGCTGTAAAATCCACAATAATTATGCATCAAACTAATAAATTATGCAAGTTTTCTTGCGGTCGTTTGGTAATAAAGGCACAGAGTTTTTTGACTAATCTAAATCGTACTTGTTATTTTACCTATTTTGTTTTACATCCATCAGTTTTTGTTGAGTGCATGGAACATTTATGAAGCATGGGCGAGATTAGCTGTGTGATACATAGCGGTAATCGTCGTCTTTTTCGCCATCGTTGAATTCGAACACGGTAAATTAAATTTGAGGGCAGTATTTACTTCTAATCAGTGCGATGCTGCTTGAAGTTGATTATGCCATCTATTTTCACTTTGGAAGCGGACCAATGTTAAATTTGCTTCGATAATGATGGAAGAGCGAAAGGTTTTATGATGTAGTGGTAAAATCTCCACCACTAGTTTTCCTTCCACATCAGTGGCAAGAAATGAGGATGACGAGTCAGCCGTTGGCTGTAATTGATCGTATATAGATAGTGGTCATTGAGATGAACCAGTTTTCTTTCGAGTAGTGTCCGTTCGAAACCGATTGCTTGGTTGCTGAAACAATAACGACAGGTAGTTCAGCGCGAGTTGTGCGTGCATGCGCTGAGGACCAATCGCGTATCGTCGCAAAAAAACCATAAGAAAAACAGTAGTGAATGTTGACGGGCGGTGATTACAGTCAGCGGGAAGCACACGAAACTGGTTCCGCCGTGGCCATGGCGGTGTTACGGTAGCCGAGATGTGACCACGCAATATCGTACGGTAACTTTGTTCTTAAGTTTCTGTTATTTTTGAGTTTGTGAAAGGTGGGCGTTAATTTTTTTAACGAACGAATAAACAGTAAAGTGTCTCCCACTATAACCAGGGCCTTTTGTTTTGAATTCGATTTTTCAGGTATCCTATAAAATCTAATTTAAATTTGTCGTTTTCGAGAGGTTATGCAGTTTTTAGAACATGTCGTAAGGTGTTCTACGTTTTCGTTTTTTTTGTGGACTTGGCGAAAGCAAACAGCAAACGAGGTAGTGCTGTATTGTTAGAAGTGCCGTATTATCAATTCTGTTGTATCATTTGTTGTAGGTGCATTAGACGCAGAATTCAAGCGCATTTGCATGGCTGACATACTCATAGTTTGTTCCTATGCAGAATCGATTGAATATACATGAATATACATAGTGTCCTTGTAAGTCACCTTCTCGCTTCACTTCAGGTTGTCACTAGGACGTGATACCTTCCAGTGATGACATGTTAACACTAAACGCTTTAGGGTTCTACCACATTCTTATTTCCATTGCAGAATCCGTTGTCGAGAGAAGCTGCTGCCGAAGCTGTATCGGTGAAGCATCATCTTGATGGTTTTTTTTATAATACTAAGGGCTGGAGCGTAGTTGGTTTTTTCCTAGTGATTTATTGGCACTTTAATACTAGACGAACAATCAGTTCGTAGGTGGTTCGGAATTAGGACAGATAAGTGGGTTGGGATAGGATAAGTGGCTTCACTGTGAATCCACTACACTAAGTGCAGAAATGTAGTCACTCTCTTCACCTCTGAAAAATATGGCTTTAAAATATCGAGGAACGGCGGTGGATCACACCCTGTCCTTTTTCGAACGAATTTCCATTGCTCGTAGATTATCTAGTTGAAGAAGAAGATGTCATATTCCTTAAAGAGTCATTTATTTCAACTTAGAAGGGACTTACTACATTTATACCACGACAGCCATAACTGTGTTATCGTCTATACAGAGTTGCTATTTAGCCCAATGTGGGTCTTGTGGAGTAAGGGTTGCGTTGAGGAGTGCAGCAATAACGCTGTATCTAAACATATTAATGCAATTCGAGCGTCATTGGTAGGCGTGAGGAGTTAGCCACTCCCAAGTATTACCTCAATGCCAAAGTCTTGCTTCAAATCAGTATTTCATTCCTAGAACACCACCTCACCTAAATGAGAATAGGATATTCATCATGTAAGTGAGCAGATATTTGAAATTCATTGTAGTTGCAGAATTTTTGCTAATTGATCATGTAACACAACTCTCTCCGTTGTTCACGGTATTTCATGTATTTGTGGTTGATCAGTTGCGTCTGGAAGGCCAACTTCTCTTCTGCATTGGGTTTACTGGTTTTCGATGTAGAATTTTTGGTTCATTTTTCAGCCTTCTTGAAGAACAGGGCATGGAGTTGGTGTTTGCAAGGCGATTCCCGGAGGCATTGCAACACTGGCGAACTACTAGTACGGGATTAATGAGTAGAATGCAGGTACTTAATTTGAGATAATAACTTAACAAAACTATCGCTGATCGATCTATTTTCGTCGCTCATACAGTACCGCTTGAATGTGCATATGCCTTATACAGAGTTTTGCAAGTAACCAGTCAATGTTTAATTGCTGTCATTCCAAACTGGCATCAGCTTGCGGTTCAGGAAGTGTGCAGATTGTAGTTGCCTGGATTAGACTTTATCCGAAATTTGAGAGCGATGCCGCTTGCCTCTTCACAACTACCTCCTGTTCACAATTTTTGCTTAGTTCCGAAACTTTTCTCTCTTCAGGCTCTTGAACCGTATCCAGCGAAGGATGGTGCAAAGCTTTCGGCAGACCAGACTGAATATGAAGTGGCTAAGGAATTTTTGGGAACATTTGCCCCAAACGAAAGTCCACAAATTGTAAGTGACTGTTGGAATGATAACACTAATAATAAGCTGAGATTATTATATAAAAAATAAAGCACAGAATAAAGCGGAATCATCTCCAAGGGATGTGCGGCCAGATTTGGGATTGCTTGTGAAGCCATCTGATAAATATTTTATGNAGATTTGGAGAACCACGTAGAGATTGTTAGAGATGTGCAGTGCGAACTGCATAGTAGTAGTGGCTCTTCCATTCACATCTCCTTTCTAATCGTTCCGTTTTTTTTTTCTTTCGGCGTTGTTGCTCAGAAGGGTGAATTATGCCTGCTCCTTTTATTTTGTAGTATTGTGGCATAATAATATATGGATATTTAGATACTGTTATTGTGAAAAAATGCGCGCTTCCTGTTTTGCGAAGCTCCCTTTTTTCTCTAACGAAATCCTTTTTCCTTCTATTGTTTTTGTTAGATTTCATTTATTTTATTTTTTTAATCACTTTGGGTTCAACTTTAAAGGCTTAGTTCACGGCAAAAATGGTTCAGAGGGTATTCCGCACTATTCGGGGAAATTCATTCGTTGAGATGGTATTCACTTTATGTGTATTTATTTATATACTTTTTTTCGTGGAATTATAGTGTCAAGACGAACGGTAACTTTTTTGTGTTCATGTCTTTATTATGCTGGATGGTTTTTTTATCGAGAATCACTGAAATGATTTTGGAACATGTTAGAAACTCCAAATACGAAACAGCAATAACTCTATTGAATGTGGGTAACGACAGTCATTCCTATCGTTAGAAAGTAGGCGCATGACGAGATTGTAAATCAAATTCAAGTGAAGTAAAGGTGAGCACACGATACCTAGTTTAGGAGTTTGTACCACCATCCGGTTAGGAGGCTGCTTTAAATGTTTTGTCAGAAATCGTGTGCGTGATGTAGTGCATTTCGCCTGAGATCGACTTCAAAGATTTGTGCGTTGACATATAAAAGCATTTGTTTGTAAATTTGAACTTTCAGGGTACTCTTTCAAAATCTGAATGGGAAGCATTTTGTATGTATCTGGTTTTCGCGTTCCGGAAAAGGGAAGGCTCCAAGAGTCAAAATGATCAGGAACATTCTGCAGCACAGCAGCTTAGGAGTTCTGAGAAGAAACATAACGAAAGCTAATAATTCCGGGAGAATGGAACGAAATCGATAAGCTGATACTATGCACTTGTGTGTGCCAAACAACTTTTTCGTACCTTGTTTGTGATTTAATTATGCATTTTCTCGCACTCCGAATCGGCACATTTTCATCTTCCGTCATCCTCCATAGTGGAACTGCTTTCTATTTTTGTTCTCGATGTGTATTCCTGAAGTGATCGGTATTGGTCTCAAACGTAGTTTAAGTGAGCGTATTTTCCCCGTACTTTGTTTCCATTGCTGCGTATTCTATTTCTTTGCTATAACTTGGTTCAACAACAGTGTTTTTTAAATAGTATTTTCTCCACTTTTAATGAATAAAACTACATTCATTTGAGCACATGCCAATATGCGATTGGTTCAGATGCACCTTGCGTTTGTCTGATCCCGGTATTTCGCTAGCATTTTGATAGATTACTTAATATGTATTATTTAACTTCAGATTCATCGGTTGTACGGGTAATTGCTTATGTAGGACGCGCATTAATTAATCAATTGCATGGCTGTTGTCAGCATGAACTGCCCGTGATACTAATAACGGTGAGCTCATGCCATGAAGCTAACTGTAAACTAGCGAGCGTTATTTGTATCTTCCTACGAGCTCGAACTTGGAGGAAATATTGTGGTGACTGTGACTTCTTTGTTTACCTGCGACTGCAAAGTGACAAAAGATAGAGACACTCTGATATTCCTGGTGATTTTCCTAGTTGGGATTCGTACTCAATAAATGATCAACACGAAAAAAATATGAACGTGTTCATTAAAGGAGCAGAAAAAAATTAGACTATTCTGACCACCGAATGGGCGGAGATGTTGTAGTGGCAAGGGGCTAGTATGGTCCGGGAACCAAATCCCGACTCGGCACTCGCCCAGGCCAACCAGTCTTTTCATTCTTTCGGGGTCGTTTGACGGGTACCAGTATAGACGGGGAGGATAAAGGCACTTATCTGCAAGTTTGCTGCAAACCGCGAGTCACTGTAAAGGCCACATGCGGGGGTGTGGTGCAGTTGGATCGGAATTGTCGGTTCGCCGCGAGAGACACCGCACGCGAAGAAGTTAAGCAGAGTGTAATAAATACAATAACGCGGCAAATATCCGACTGACGTAAATCGAGCCCGTTTTCAGAGTGCACTCAACACTGGACTTCTATTTAGAACGTAGTAGCGTTTTGAATGCATATAAAAGTAGACGGGCAGTTGGATCGGTTTTGTATGACTTCATCCTTATATTAATTCTTATGGCTCTAGAATAACCTTCGACAATATCCAGAATATTGGCGCAGCAATGCTTCAATAGGACGGACGAAACAAATTTATCGAACGCTCCGGCGATAAAGATCAAGGCAGGCCTCATCTATACCGGGTCCGGGAGGTCTCCTGGTCTGAAGTCTCCTAGTCGTGGGTTTATCTTCCCTTATTATACGATTAGTTTCGATGGTTGCTCAACTTTCGGGTTCTGACGAAGGTGAACTTGCCGAAAGGTTAGCCCTATAAGGTTTGAAATATTGGAGAGGCTTGTGCATACGTACTAGTCAATATTGTCTCTAACTATTGGGTTGTAACATAAGTTCGTAGAGTTTTGTGTTAGGGTCATTTTACAACGATACGCTTTGTTTTTTGGCGAAGTGTATATACTCATTCGAAAGAGCTCTTTCTCCTCTATAAAATAGTTTTATTCGTTTTTTTGGATAATCTAGTTGTCGTCTTTTTTCTGGCTCAGAATTGGAATATCCAGGAGGAGGAAATCAGCATTTTCGACATCAGCTTTTCATTGAGGTCAGTAAGCAGCTGAAGCCGCTCGGGACATATGCAGTGTGTACGAGGAAGGTGTCTTAGGTGTGTCTCTGGGTGGCCCCAGGAGAGACACCGAAGCCGGGAGTCAAGCAAGACCTTCACTCAAAATGGGTCATGATTTGCGTTTGGTGAGACTGGAAAGGCACGGTGCACTGGGAAATGTTCGAACGAAATGCTACTGTCAACAAGGAGGTCTACATAGCCCAGNGGCTATTCTGCTGAAAAGACCCGATAGACAAGGTGAAGTCATCTTGCTCCACGACAACGCCAGGCCCCATAATGCCCAAGTCGTCAAAACAGCACTCCAAAAGCTTGAATGAGAGGTTCTTCACCATCCACCGTACTCTGCGGATCTTGCACCTACCGACTATCACCTTTCCGCTCTCTGTCGAACCAAATGAGGAGTGTTACCTTTGATGGCGAAGAGGTTCTTGGAAACTGGCTCAACAACTTCTTCGACACCAGACCGGCCGATTTTTGGCGAAACGGCATCAACAAATTGGTCGAGAGTTCGGAGGAGGTCGCAAACAGTAACAGGAGGATACATCATTGATTAATTTATTATTATATTTATTGTTTTTTGTTAAAACAAATCTCTGTGAAAAAACTCTACGAACTTATGTTACAACCCAATGTAAGTAGAACGTCTTCATATTTAAGGATGTTCTGTGGACAACATTAATGTTTTCGAACTTAAGTGAAATAATTAGTGAAATAGAGACAAGCCTGTCTGTAGAACCTTGCATTGCGTTTTCACGGTGCTTCTGACGTTCTTACGTCACTATTCCTCCTACTCTTGTAGGGACGAGCGCCGTCATTCTCGTTTCACCGCGCTGTCCATTCTCCATTGGTAGTTGCTTGGCGCTATAAAAGTTTCACTGCACCCCACTCTTACTGCTACCGCAAACTCTTCCGTTGATTAATGGTCAGTCTTCTTGAACCTTGAAGCATACAGTCGTGCTTCCATTTGACCTCACATACTCGGTTCTATGCGCAGTCATCTTTGTGTCCAAACCGAGGTCTTTCCGTCGTTCCGCCCATCGCTACGAGGGCGAGATACCGTAGCCCTATCGCGGCGAGCCACGCCCCTTCCCTCCGACGCAGAGGCATGAACGAGTGCGCCGGCTGCGCTCAACCAATTCTTGACAGGTGAGTGATACCATAATCCAGTGAAAGGTCACTTTCTTGATTGCCATAAGTGTTCTCTATCTCGGTAGCGGCCAGCTGACGGACTTGTTGAGCTACTACCAAACCTATGTTCATTCGCATTATCAGCGCTATAATTGCTTCAGTAATTGTATTTGTTCAATATGGTATGCCGCAGTTTTTTCTTCTCTCCTCTAATGAAATACATACGTTAGTCGGTTAACAACTTGCGGCGACATCTCTTATTTTTGTGCTCTTCTGTCGGCTTAGTTTAATGCACTACGTAAAAACAAGTTTTCATGGATGGTTCCGTTAGTATTCATTCTTCGTTCTCGGCGATGATTTATCGTCCTCCAGGGGCAGGAAGAGAGGGTCATACGTTCGTGCGTTGGCTTACTTCGTCGAGCCTGAGCCCCTCGGGGTAATATGTTACTCCTGTTGACGTCCGACGCGCAATCCACGTTTTCATTCATGCAAATGAAGTTGTGAACGTGGCAAATGTGCACCAAATCATTGGTGGGTAATCTCTAGATTGATGTTAGGTAGAACCGATCTTGATCCGTAATTTAATTGGCTCCCAATTCGTCCATTTGGCATGGGCTATCTGTACAGGTAAATTAGTGATTTTCTTATTGAATGCAGTCGAAAAACCTAATATCCGGGTAATATAGAGTAAACTCGAAAGCTTCTCTGAAAATGCCCGTTCATTAACTGTGGAGCAAGCATACTGGAACATCGTACCTTCACTGAAAAGCTACCGTAACCTTGAAGAAGGTTATAACTTGATCCCAATTCATATATAACTTTTTGAATTTGAACACTCTTGAAAAATGGTTTGTCAGTCCCTTATTTGATTTAACAGTAACATTTCATCTGCTCATATGTTTTCATAAGGAGATTTCGCTTGTTATATGTAAGTCTGATAAAAATGAAGTTGAAATTCAGGTATGTATTCAATGTGGTCGGTAAGTCGTGGCACCAAGCATGTTTACGCTGCTCTGACTGTCTATCGCCGATGACCGAAACATGCTTCAGTCGCGACGGGTTGATTCTGTGTAAAAGCGATTTCGCCAGGTTAACCCGAATTCCCGTTGACCTCGTTCGAGAAGACTAAAAATCATATTCCTTTACTGATCATTTCAGACGTTATGGCCAGCGCTGTGCAGGTTGCGATGGTGCGTTGGAGAAGGAAGACTTAGTTCGGAAGGCCCGTGATAAAGTGTTTCACATTCAATGCTTCCAGTGTTCTGTCTGTCAGAGGCGGTTGGACACTGGGGAACAGGTGAGTGCTCTCTCAAGATGGGCTTCTCCATAAATGCTCAACTCCTGTAGAGGACCATTGAGCAGTAACTCTAAACAACAAATTAATCCAAAAGTAGGTTTCAAGTAGAATTTCTTGAACTCTTACCAACGTAGTCTTGTGAAACCTACTCAATACTTCCAGTTCTAGAGCTTCCTAAAATATTACTGCCTATTGGGCCTGTAGAATCACTTTCTCCCAAATCATTTCAATCTAAAACACAGGTAATTAATCAAAAACATTCAGGAATTCTATCCATCTTGCTTATTCTCCTCACTTGTTTTCCAATATTACTGTAACATAAGTCATCTGACGTATCATAGCGAGTTGAATTAAAAGATGACGGTTCTTGTTTATTAGCCTGTTCATTTTATCATTTTCTAAATGCAATAAAAACTCTCCCTTTCAAGCTTCCGTGAGGCCTTAAGAGAAAGCATTCGTCTTTTTGAGATATATCCCCCTGGGTGAATCGAACAGACACACGGCTGAGGCACAGCTTGCTAGTCTATGGCTGAAGCTCAATCTAGCTCATTTTGAAAGGTGGACAAGTTAAATAAAGGCGGGAGGCGGAAGCTGTCGAAGGTTGATGTGGTGATAGCATCGCTCCAGTTGGCACAAAATGTCGGATAAATTCGGAAGATGTCGGGCAATCAGTACGAATTATAAAAATCTTAATTCAACAACCTGAACTATATATTTGTTCTGACATGACATGACATTATACTTGTGATTCCCATATTTTCTTGATCTTCTTTCTTCCTAGCTCTCACTGTATCGATACTGGTTTCTGAACATTATACGCTTTATATTTTTTATACAGCAAATATTTGAGCCTCAGCACTTTTTTCTCAGTTAATGGAGAAGCAAATCACCAGTGGTTGCCATGCTCGTTCTGTAGATTTCTCACTATCAGAAGAAAGTTTCGTGGTCTTAGAAAATCCTCATCTTTTTGTATCAGATTTTTTCTTTTTTCTAAATTTCCTTTTGATCATAAACATTCTGGATTCTCCCAATTCCTACTGACCTTGCAGATTATTGATTGATTATTAATCATTATTTTTGATTGATGAATTTACAGGGTAGAATATGTATATATCTCAAAAAATTCGATTTTGTCGACTAGGTGATCTCTTCAGACTGCAAGTTTTACATCGAAAGCATCTGAATGAAGCAGCTCTCCGATTCCTGTAGCTTCCAATAAAAATATGTCTTATTTGGTATCTCCTCCTGTAATTTAGCCACATTCTGTCATTCTGATTAGTTCTTCTCATCTCAAACTCACTAATGAAGGCATCAATTCGATGGACGCATTTTGATTGATCTCTTGAAACGATCTTTCCTGGTCGCTTGGAAAGAATTTGAAACATTCCAGTTGTACATTCTGGAGGGCAACCGATTCGTCTGTCAGCAGGACTTTCAAAATGCCACCAAAAGCTCGACTCCCTCATCGACATCGAATCGACCAGGTTCGCCATCTTTCCAAACTCCTCTTACACTTCCTGTAAACAAACCTTTTTTTACAAGTGTGCTCCTTTGTGGGCAGGGGATTATGATAATTCGAGAGAAGTTTGTGGCGGCGTTCTCGACAAGTCGGCCACAAAAGGCTTGGGCACTCAGCTGTGTCGAATCACCCCACACTGAGCCGCCCAATGTCAATGCATCAGCAATCTATGCCGAGTTCATCGACACGTCTAGTGGCTTCTGTATTCTGAATGAAACACACCTGAGAGTCTGTGGAAGGAAAATGAATTAAACAGAATGGAAAACTGTTTTTTCAAAGTATGGTTGACTTTGGACTGCAAAAATTTTTCCTCCTTTTTCTCCCTTTTCTTTCATTCAATTTTGCAGACTAGAGCAGTTGTTATTAAAAGGTTAGTCCTGCGGAAAAAATTTGTTAAGTTTGGTTTTTGGCGGAGGTATGTTAGATCCAAAGGAAATTCAAGCGAAAATTGTATGTTCTCATATCATAGCCGTGTATCTCGCGTTACTCCTGCCATTTACCCGTACTAAAATCGCTTTTGGAAAGGAATCGACCCGGTTCTTCCTCCACTTTGCTTTTAAGAGACCTTGGTCAACCGCTACGGGCTGAGGACGAGGCCATTGCGAGTTAATCCTTATTCAGAGCAAAGCTCTCGGAATACAGTAATCCGTTGTCATGTTTGCACATCTGGAGCATGGGTTTTCATGAGCCGCCTTCCCCCGAATCGGAACATCTTGTCGGATACATCTCTACAGCCCTTTTTCTTTATCATGAAGCTGTCGTCCAGCGGTCCATTTCCTAGAAATTATTCGAAATGTGCTGAAGAATAGATCACATAGCCAACTGCGTAATTTTATCTCCATCGGTAACGAGCCAATGTTCCCATATTTGGAGTCTCCATGTTGAATTGTGAACGAAGAGATCGAGGCGCATCCATTTCAAATGTCTTGGAAAATCTAGAAGTCAGTGTTTCTATTTTATCTACTCCAAGAGAGCTTTTGATCTATCTGCACGGAACAGAAACAATTTTCTTTTATTCGCTGAATCCACCCAAAAACCCCGCATTTTCAGTTTCTGCCAGTTCTGGATGTAATTCCGACGCTGAAGAAGAAAATGTGGACGGGGCAGAAGACGTAAGTATTGTTGGCCCCTGTAAAATAACTCTGTAAAACTCACGCAGTGATCGATTTTCTGTCATTGGCAGGTGCCTGTCGACGAGACCGAAGGCGGCGACGGCGAGGGAAAGGACGATGCGGCGGCTGCGAAGCGACGAGGACCGCGGACGACCATCAAAGCCAAGCAGGTGCTTTTCTCTCCAAGCTCTGATCAGAAAAATTGAATTGAGTTGTTAAGAAATTTCACCGGTTTCATGATAACCCTGCAAAAAGCTTGCGTTGCAGGGTAGGGCATCCTTATATCTTGAAGCCAGGCGATTCCGTATAGTGGATTCGGATCAATGTAACAGCAGGAACCATACTCCTGAAAGGCAAACTATTGAGAGTTCAATTCAAATTCGCTCTACCTGGTGAGGGTGAGCACCTTCACTAGGTGTCCCTGGCGATGAGCTTAAACAACCACGATATGGTCAGCATTGTTCGTCAGTAGTAAAGTGCATAAGCACAGTACTCATTGCCTCCTAGTGTCTGATTCCCTCGTTAGCAAGATAAATGGGAAGTTTGAAATGAAAGCGAAAAACACTGGTTTTCAGTACAGGTTTCGTTAAAAATTCAGGTGGTTACCGAGATTCATGACAGTGATTGTTTGGTTGTTGGTTGTTCAATAGGTCTACATAATGAATGGCTCAGTGCAGGTCTCAAAGCGGCTTTCATTTAACCGTGCTCTGAATAGGGTGATAACGGCTGAGAGTCAGCCATTCAGCCATCAATCTTGGTCAATAGATAAACTAACACAGGAATCCTCAGTGAACGGTGACGTCCTGAGAATTCAATATTGGGCGTTGTATTCACTAAACTTTTTCGATGATAATGAGGCTAATCAGTTAGCAAATAAAAAAAGTTCAAAGTGGAACCTCTCAGAGAACTGAAACTAATTTGATCTTGTACCCCAGGTAAAGTCAGGTTAAGATCAGTGGGAAAGGGTGACATCTGTAGATATGGGCAATTTCGTTACAATGAGCAGACAGAGGCTTTGAAACCCAATATAAAAGAAGTGATATGTTGCTCTTGAGTCAAGGAAAAGTCATGCGTCATGCTAGGGAGAAGTACCACCGCATATTGTATATGAGGCAATTCAAGTTTGCCTAACGTTGAGTTTCTGTTCAGTTTTCGATGGTGGGACCACGAAGAAGGTGGACATTTTGAACGAATAAATGCGACCGTTACATACCATTGTAGAATCTCCAAAATCAATCTGGTTCTAGTCCAGAGTCTAACTTGAAATTAGTTTGTAGTCGTCTCCTCCAGGGTTTTTCTAACCGTTTCTCACGCGATTACGGTAACTGTGAGGCATTCTATCCAGACAATGACTAAACGTCGTCAATTCTCAGCGCAATTTTCCCGTGTGTTTGGCATTATCGATCGAGCGGAAACGGTTTTTTGTATGTAAAACGGACTACTTTCCTGAATAAAGAAACTCATTTCATCAACAGTTACTGCATTTTCGTAACGTTTCATTTTCAGTTGGAGACATTGAAAAATGCGTTTGCTTCGACGCCAAAACCGACACGGCACATTCGAGAACAGTTAGCGCAGGAAACTGGACTCAATATGAGGGTCATTCAGGTAAGCTCATTTCTTAATCGATTCTATGGCAAACTCGGTGGATGCCTCTCACCCTTTAGACATCTTTTTGTCACCTTTCGCAAGTGAATATACTTTATAACCTGGATCTTCTTAGATTCACATCAAAAGTGTATAATGAATCAGTCGTCTTCATGAAGAATTTCATTATTTATCTGAGGAATCTCGTTCTCTTATTGCCAGCTGATCTAATTCAGTTCAAAATTACTCAGAATTTCGCTAATTTTTCAGACACTACAAACTAGAAGTTCTTTGCATCGGTGTAACAAAGGAACATTTTGCAATCCTTTAATCGGGCTTCTTCAGATGTTATTTGAGCTGTATGTTCTTATACAGACTAATCTTTTCGTTGGTCTTGAGTAAATTGGCAATTTCTGAGATCACAATGTTCGCAAGAAAGTAATCTGGATAACTCTTAAGGTAGAACTCACTTTCTGGTGACACCTTTCCTTCCTTTCATGACCGCAATGGCTGTTCGTTCGGTCAGACGTCTGGCCAGCGGTGCAGAAACTGGGTGTCAGCGTTGATTAGATTCGCTTCGATGTATGCGTCTCCCTCAAGCTCATTCTATGTCGACTGAGCCTCATTTCCCCTTTAATTCACCTGCTACTCCCTCGGGAAGCCAATTCAATTACCGTATACCCGCTCTCGAGCAGCTCAGTCCGTAAATACCTCCGGCTGCTGTGTGGTGTGCGTGCATGTGCTTCCGCTGACGCGATCAGCAATTCTACAGTAAGAAAACGAAATCTGTTCAAGATAAAGGGTGGATTCTATCCAGCAATCTGTGTCAATGTCTGCACCAATAAGCAGCATTGTAGAAGGTCCATATAGAAGTTCCCAGAGGTTACTGAAAACTGAAAAGCAGTCCAATTGACCACCTCTGGTTGTTTCGGGGCTTTGTTAAATTATGAAGACTTCATTTACTGTGCTCAGAAATTTTCAAAAAAAGTTTGAGGCAGTTCAATCCATTACTCTTTATTCGTAAGTAAGTGATCTTATTCTGGTCTTGGTTGGGCTATTCTGTAGTTGTACACCTGTCCTCAGTTCCTTCTATTAACGCACTCAGTTGAGCGTATAAATAAAATAAAAATGAATAAAAGTAAGACCACTGGTTCTGCCTTCTACAAGAGGTTTTTGTTTGATTCTGGTAGAATGCCGCCTTTACCCAGTTTTTGAATGAGAAACGGTACTCTCTCCTTACTTCCTATTACGAATATCAATATCCAACCTGAATAATTTTGTCTGCGGTGATGCTATGAACCAAAATGAAATGTTTTGATCATAAATACTGCACAGTCTGAGTGGTTCTTGGGAACTATTCTAGGTCTGGTTCCAAAACCGTCGAAGTAAAGAGCGGCGCATGAAACAGTTACGATTCGGGGGTTTTCGTCCAACGCGGCGGAGTCGAGGTGGTCGTGACGATCTGTGTCAGGATATGTTCCAAAATGGTTAGTTCATTATGGTTCCTATTATCTACAGGCTTAGAAACTAGAAGCTGAGATGGAAAATCGAATGTTGAGAACATGTCTTTCTACTTTGGCGGCTGACCTGTGTGCAGTTCTGAAGTGCGGAAGGAGTATCCTATGTTCTCTTTTCATTTTGACTTAAATTCATATGGGTGTCGCCATCTCTTCAACGAATTCTTGTTCGGGGACACCCCGAGTAGCTAAGATCCAGTCTTTTTATGACTTATTTACCTATCGATAAACTCCGGCAAGTACCAGCCGTCGGTTACGCCCTCTCGTTGATTGCGATGATTACCCGCATTGCGTCATAATACGCAGACCGCAGGTGACACCATCATGACCATAAACCGATGATTACCATATGCATCAATGAGTCGTGAAGAGGCAAAACACTTGACTCAATTCTGCTTTTGCGAGAAGAGATCTCGTAGCTTCCAGAGGGGCCGCCGCCCGGATTCTTCAATCAACATCCAATCAACTTTTTCTGCGATCCATATGGTGAACGAGGTCCGTTGCCACCACTGCCGGCTTTCCCTGTGACCACTGACACACCTCATCCTTTGGTGCACGGTGAGAACGACGTTTTATTTCGCTTAATTTTGACGTTGAAATGGAATTCTGAATAGAAAATCACGTTTTGTGTACGGACTTCTGATGCGTATCATCGCCTGGTAGTTGTTATGATTTTCGTCCTTTCTGCTTTTGCACTGAGACGAACTTTGCTTAATCGAAACTTGACGAAAGAAACTCGTGTGGGGTGTAGTTGAAGCATCTATGGAAATCTATCAATAAAGCTTTGTTAATGTGGTGCTTGACTGAAGTATGCTATTTTTAGATGGCTTCGGTGAGCGAACTTCTCCGATGACGGCCTCTGGCGGTGGCAGCGGTGTGGTCAGCTCAATCCCAACATCCCTTCTTCCCACCGACTTTGATCCGGAAATGGGCGGCTACCAGCCGTTGCCGTCGATGTACTCCACGGAATTGAAAGTGCATCCAATGGCTGGCTGGTAGCCTACGAAGAGCTTCTCATACGGAATCCTTACAACCTTGCACTCTTACGAACCACCCATTGGGCAGGGTTCAATTTTAGTGAAGCTCTAGTTCGATTCGTCGCTTTTCATGTTCAAACCAAAGTTCATTTTCCGGATTGGATCGTCCTATATGTGGCGCGCGTTTTAATCATATCATTTTTTCAAAGGCACTCAAATAGCAATATCAAACAGCAATGTATATGCGTCGATTATTATTATCTCCATATGTTGACACCCTTTCAGAGGAATTCCACTACTTCTTCCCTAAAATGTGCCCTCTACGGGAATAGCTTTTGGCCGCCCTTTACACTCTGTCCAATGTCCATTTTTGGTGCGACATATTGAAGCGAAGAGATACAACGTTTGCGTTTGGAAGCTGACATAGAAAAATACATTTAAAAAACATTCTCGGTTGGGGATATGTACGATTCGCTTTGTTTGTTACCACCACGTAACTGTGGTTTGCCGTCGCATCATGGCAATCGCGCATTACATGTAGGATGACCTAGTCAAATGTCAATTCTAGTATGTAGTGCAGTTTCTAACCGTCGCGTCCCACTTATCCATTCATATCTGGGTAAATCGTTTGTCCTAATTTCGCCATATTTTGTCTTCGTCGTTTCTATATTTACCACTTGTCAGCATTTTGCGTGCCGCATCATCGATATCCAGTCGTTCACTTTTGAAGCGTTAGCTGCTTCCGTGGTTCGCCTCAACGCGTTGTTCCGCTTTCACGTGGGCTGCCACTCCTCGGCCGTTTTTTTGCGTCTTCTCAATCATTCAGTCATGTTTTGTGATATTCGATATCAATCTCCCATATCATTTATTGATGTCCAGGTCAATTTTTCTGCGAAATAAATAATTTATTTTTTGTGTTGATCAAACGGTTACCAAACGGTCATGTTAATTCCGATTGTATTCCTGGGAGAAGAAGTCATTCGTTGGTTTTGTCGTGATGCATAGTGAATTTCTAACGGAAAATACGGATCACCGAAAGTAATTACAATTTTTGAAAACGGTTTTTTCGAGAAGCTCTTAAGTGGTTTAAATGCTTCGGACTGACTTATACTACAGGAATATGCTTGCAATTTTTGAAGGAAACTGAACAAATTTCATTTTCATTTGCGATGTCATGATTAGTTTGAAAAGGGATGTCAGATGAAGCATTCTCGGCACATTTCACTTTTTTTGCTTCTATCTTGGATAAAAAGCTGTTTGTGTTTCTCTTGATATAGGTAAACTATATACTAAGGTGACAATGTCCTTTTACAAAGCACATGTGAACACTGATCTTTTCAACAACTTTTCATTCCAGCATTTTATCACTTCAAAATGGGCTGATCAGTAGGTAGGTATGAGGATATTTTGATGGCATCGACCGAAGCCGATCTTCATGTAATCAGTATTAGGTTGAGTAAAAAGTTTCGATCGACTCTGATTCCCTGTCTAGATTCTTTCGTGAGGCCGCTCGGAAGGGTTTCGTAATGAGTTATGGTAGACCCATCCCGAACCTGTACTCCAAGGGGATATGCATATAAGAATTTCCCTGTAGGCATTTTGCAAATATATGGCTTCAACCTTCAACTGTCAACCTAAGCTGTTTAAGAGCTATCGTTTATTACGAATTACTTTGAGGGCATAATCCATCGACGGCTATCGCAAATATCTGTGGTGCACTCAGAAGAGACTTCCGTATCTCAACCCACGAGTGCCTCGTGACGAAACACCTTCGAAACAGCGGAGAAGTGGTTTACATCAAGGAAGGTTTTGCTTCCGAGAGTTACGCTTCTCAGCTACAGAGTTTGGCCGACGTTATTCGAAGGAAGCGCCGGTAGCGGTCCGTAGCGAAGAAATGTTTGTCTTCTTCGCGACAGCGCTCGACCGCATGTTGCGAAACTGTCTCGTCTTAAAATTGCCGTCGAAAAAATTTCAAACGGCCGCATCGAATTGGGAGCTTCCTAGGGGAAGTTCCCAATTCAATGCGGCCGTTTGAAATAAACCTACGCTACTAGACATTTTCGTATGCTGATCCCAAATCTGCTTTTCAAATATGCCAAGCAATTTTCTTAGTGGAGTTATGAGGTGATTTAGGAAGGACTGACATAAGCGAACTAAAATTATGAACATGGATGCAACAGGCCTACCAGTGGCGGATCGGAGCAGTTTTGTGGGTGACGCTTCATAATCAAGAGACTGGGGTTCGGGTTTTGTGGGGGACGAAAATTTTTTGAATTGTATAGAATTTTTTTCTTGCAGCATGGAAATTCTTTTGATGTTGATTTTATCGCGTTCTACGACCTTTTCATAGTTGTGGGGGCAACCTTCCAACCCAAACCATGCAATATCGCTTCTATTTTTTTGCATGTAGGCGAAAACAGAATTGTGTAGGCGTTTTAAAATGGTTTGGGTAAGAACGTTGTCACTACAACTATCAAAAGGTCGTAGAACGCGATAAAATTAACATCAAGGGGATTTCTAGGCTTCAGGCCACAAAATCCGAACCCTAGTCTCCGATTATGAAGCGTCACCCATACCACTGCTCCAATCCTCCACTGGTAGACTTGTCACATCTATGTAATTTAAGTTCGCTTATGTTGAGCCACCCTAAAATCACTTCTTGACTCCATTCAGAGCATCAAATTCGGAAAGCAGATTTGAGATCAGCTTCCGAAAAATGTCTAGCAGTATGATCTAATTTCGAACGGCATTTCGACTTAAGACCCTTCCCACGTTAGATGGGAAGTGTTGTCTCATCCTCTTTAGTCGCCAGCACTTGCTCAGTCCGATAACCATTTGTTTCTTGCCCTGGAACATCATCTTCGCGATAGAGTTTTTATGATTACTCGGAACTCAAAACCGAAATTTCCATCTTTTTCGAATCGCGGCCGCTGCCTTTCTGGGTTTCAGCAATAGAAAAACTGCTGAGATGCTTTTTCAACGGAAATAAGATTTTTCGAAATAAAGATGAAAAAATCGATGACGACTTTGTACTCAACCTATTAAAATAGCAAGGAGTTTAGGTGCCAAATCAGTTGAGGAAGATACACTTGATGTCGCGAAATAGTGCTTGCGATTTGCGCTTCAACGCAATGAGGACACCCGTTTAGGAACCGAATAGTGAGTGGCTACTGATAAAACTCGGAACATTTACGTTAATTTTGCTCACAAACTATTGTGATAGATATGACATGAACCTGCTAAAACGAAGTACTGAGCTGGCCTTCATCGAACGAAGGCCGCGCTATCGATTTGATTGGATTATAGGGATACGATGAAGTTTAAATTGCTTTCAAAGAATGTTGATTTGGACCTCTTATCAAAATCTAATGGAGTAATTAAAAAGCCTCCCCCCCCCCCCCCCTCCCGCCTCCTCCTCCTCCAAACTCGAAGGTGTTTAGCTACCATGACGATGCTAGATCGCGTACATCGCATGATTCGGTAAAAATTATTGAAGCCTAATTGAAGGCTATTGCTGAGTTCACACATGTATAGCCCTGATCCCGCAACATCCGAATCCGAAAAAGTCGATCGTCTTTCAATAGGAAAGCCTTCATCGAAGACGAAGTTATCAAATCCCATGTAGTCCAGTTTTTTGGCCAAAAACCGGACGTTCTGCGGGAGTACGAGCAATGAGATTACCACAAGGAAGGTATAGGATAACCGAACGAAGCTGGGTATACGTCATTGATCGAGGTTCGTTCATTAGGAAAAATTCTCATATAAAACGCTCAAAAATCGTAATTACTTTTCGAACGATTAACGATTAGCAGCATTGATAAGCAGCACTTTATTGACTCTCCTAGAAACAAGATTATTCTTCATTCGAAATCACTCAGTCGTTGCTGGCAGGTGAAGGTGCTCGTCATTGACGATTAGCATTTTATGATCGGGTGTATCCTCGCACCCGCAGCGAATCCCTCGAGGATTCAGGTCTTTCGCTCCTTCTCACCTCGGGGTGAGGAAATTGTCAATCTGATGGGTCCGAGAGTGGTGGCCCGTCAAGCCGCGATTTTTTTTTCACGAATGCAGATGAGACAGCTAGTCCGCTATCGCCACAGCCCGCTGGCTCTTATGGGGCAGGTGCAAACGACATGGCGAGACAGCGCTAAATAGACAGCAAATCGAAATTACGCCAAGGTTACATTTGAAGGCTCTCCAGTGTTGCAATATCCCAGGGATTAAGATGTTCGCCTTCGAACTATCTCGATTTCATGGACGTTATTTCGGAAGCGAAAGATGACACTTCGTTTACAATAAGCTTTGGTCCTCTTCTTCCACCTTCTCGTCTCATTAGCATACGCCACAAATCTCAGCGAGCCGAAAGCGATCCATCTTTCCTCTCTACCCGCCACGCCATGCCAGCCATTTTTAAAGTCTTTCCAGCATCGACCAGTCATCACACAATAAGGGGATTTGCCTCGATCATCGCTACAGGGAATTAAATATGAAGGCAATAGAGAATGGTCTCAAAGTGGGCGAGGATAAGAAAATGCTCAAACTATAATACAAGTCCCATGAAGTACGCAGCGTTCTTGTTGAATACATCTACACAGTTCCACACGAGAAAGTAATGGAAAGAGGTGATTTTGAGAAAGAAACGACTGAGCTTTTGTTGTGTGATGTTAGCGGAAGATATACATGAAATGCCAATATGGAATCGGAGCTGAGAAGTTTGGTCGAAGGATTTTTTCTTATTCGCATGCGCAACAGCGTGAAACCCAGACAACCTCAAGCTGCCGAACCAGTTTCTATATTTCTGGCGGTCTTGACTGCAACTTCACAGCTGTTTTCACACCATATGTCACAAGGATGATGGTAACAATAATCTACGATCGGAGCACATCGACTACGGTAATTACCGTCTACAGGCAAAATATTTATAGGCTAAGAGACGCAAAGGGTGTAATGAAGATCGTAATTAGAAAATAGGGACAGATGCGTCGTACGGTGTTTAGGAGTGGCGGAACAATAGCACGTAGACGGCCGACATGGATAGCAGCAGGAAATGTCATTAGTTTATGACCGCAGCCGTCGGCATAAGCGCATAGAAAGATGTTGGCAGGCAATGATAAACTCCAGCTTAGGGGAGATTTCGTCGTTTCTGCATAGTGTACTTAACAAAGATACCTTCTGCAAAGCAATAGAGTTAATGACGTGACATTGAGCTATGGCTATAACATGCCGGAGGCATGAGCTATGGCTATAACATGCCGGAGGCACATCATCATATCCAATCTGGCAGTTCGAGCGTAATACGTACCTGTAGACGGCGAGGGTATACCAGACGTCGTGAGATTTTGAAATTCTTAAATATGCCAAGTTCATGAGATTTCTCTAACTTCTGCGGGATATATTTCAGTGTCAAACTGAAGAGTAACATAAATCGATGATGTCTATTTCATGCAAGAAAACTCCATCGATTTGAATTTTCATAGGATTCTTCAATGGCACTTCTAAATTTTTTCGTTCACTCTGACGCTTCATTGAGGGCTCCCTCATCGAAGGATTTCTAGCTGACTAAGTGACCAGGCTACGTTGCGCGTCCCCTAGTGGCGGGTAGGGGAGTCAATCGCGGATCGAAAGTCACCTGTACTTGCCGAGAGACGCAGGTGTTTTCAGGGAATAGTTCCATATTTCTGCTGTGCTGGGTCGATATGCCCTCTTTATCTCGTAGTTGTATGCACACATACGTGTATCCACACTGCCCATGGACTCAACCAAAAGCTTGCATTCAAGTGAGTAAACGAGAGACGATTCGAGGCCGCCCTCGAAAACAAGGCATCTTGTTCTTTGTTATATAGCCTGGCTGGCTACTTGGAGACATTCCAGCCCTCAATTCAGAGCCTTTCAAGCTACTCGTGAAAACCCATATATCAAAAACAGTAATATAAATGGTGAAGAAGGAAGTGGAGGCTGAAAACTTGTAGTTATAAATTTGAGTTTTTTCTCCAAGCTCTCTCAATTTCTTTTTTTCCAAACTTTTGCCATGAATAGTGAGAAGGTGCAAGACGTAGATGAAGCTGAAATTTCGCGAAAAAGCTGCGTTTCAAGAAGCGGGAAGCTTCCCACTTTCACCCATACATTCGAAAAATCTACCCATGTATGATGGAACGATCCATGCGTTTCCGAGTGAAGAAGTCCTCTAGCAAATTAACAGCATCGGCACTTTTCTCTTTCCTTTCTCCTATAATTTGAGCAACGTGAGATACTTCGCAAGCACAAAATGTGAAGGAAATTATTGACAGAATGGATGCGTGCACGATCTGTGAGGCGAGCTGAGAAACTGGCCAGCAAGGCATCAGAAAAGGAAGCGGTATCATGCTGTGGATGAGGTGTGAGATGAGGAAGGTTTTGTTTTGATCGCAATCCGGTCTTGTCATGTAGTTATAGGTAGCTAGTTTTGTGTTGCAAGTGAATTTATGTTCGTACACAAATGGACGGCAAAGGAAAGCCATTTGGACTGGCGTTTCTATAATCGAGGGCACGAATACTTTGAAGCTTACTTTCATGCACGTCACATTTTATGCACGATATGAGGTCCGATGTGTGTTACGAAACCAGGTTGTAGGTGTAATGCGTTGGAAGTGCAGTGGATAAGGGTCTCGGCTCTCGTCTGCAAGAGCGAGAGATTGACTCCTTGGTGCCGATGCTATCTTGCTAAATTGTTTCCAAAGCCGCTGTTCACATTCTAAGAAGCTCAAGAAAGAAGACGGTAAGCTGAAGAAGAACCCATTCGAGTGTAGAAACTCTTCAATTTTGAAAGAATGTACTGATGGTCAGAAGGTTTTTTTAACCTTCATTTTTTTAGACATGCGAAAGACTACATAAATGATGCCTTATCATTTCTAACCTTAAAAAATCCGAACCGTCAACCTTGTACGTACTTAACCACGCCGTTTTCCCCTTCGCTCTCAAATCACATGTTCCTCTCTTACTTAGGCCCATCAATTGAAATACCTTTCAACTTAGCCAACGCCTAGACCAAATGAAACTCCCCTGCACGCTCGTCCGACTGTATCGTTTTCCGAACCTTAGGTTGAGTTGATGAACTTGAAATGATTCTCCCTCTCTTCTCTCTTTCAAGTCTAGATGCCAGAAACTTGCACCCAGAATCACGAGTGCATTCGATTAGTGTTTTTAGAATGGCGAAAGGTAGAAGATCGCGGCATATCGTTCCTCGCAGGCGATCAATGTTAAACATTCTGTTCACTTCGACTCACCCGACTAGCTGAGGAACCACTACTTACTTCGACTCACTGGCTGCTTTCATAGCCCGCCGGCTTGCCGGCGTGCCATTTGCACAAGCCCCTGGTTGTTTGGTTTTTGGTCCTGTTTTTCTTTGTTTTCAGCCCCTCGAAGGGGCTTGAGCGCGACGCCACCGCGTCGACCGACCGTCTGCCTCTCTCCGCCCCCTAGCACTACCTCGACTGGCACGCCGGCGGACTATGAAAGCAGCCAAGCGTAGTACTTGTTCACATTCCTCTTCAGTTGAGCGGCGTTGTTTGCCAAGAGATACTTTTTGCAAAATTAAGCGAACTCTGAGAAGGCCAGCAGGGTGAAAAACTTATTTCTAATGGAGGACCTGGCCTTAGGGAGCGAAGGTTTCTCCTCCAGTTGTTGGCGAGAGTAAGGTGAAGAAAGTCCGCGTGTCAACCGACACCTGCCTGTAATAATTCTATTGCTGTCATAAGATCAGGTTTTTTCTTCTACATTGCAGAGACTCCAAGGTATTTTGTTCCTTACAATCCCTCCAGGCATAGGGTTATAGTTGAAACCCGAACTAATATCCTTCTAGTCCAACTATAATATTTTGGATGGTCTCCAATCCTGACAAGGGAAGGATACCAAGTCGAAGTGGCCATTTGAAATGGGACCTATACTGCTAGACGTATTTTTTGATGCTG
>UZAF01017956.1:24133-34411 GCA_900617895.1 Haemonchus placei | reverse complement strand
GGCACCTACTGTCTTCCATCTCGTCACACCTCACACACCATATACACCCATCCTCCAACGCACACACATACACGCACACACTACATACACTTCCCATTCATGCTTCCTATTGAGTATATTAGATGTCTGTTGCTGTTTGATAGTTTTGCGTTTAACAACATTTGTGTTATCAGGTCAAGACGCAAAAGATAGACCCTGCTGTTCCAAGACTGGCAAGCCCGTGTCTTCACATAATAGAGAAGGGGAGCAACAACATGATAGCGACGACGATGACACCGTATGTTATTGCTTTCAAATTCAATTTCTGTTCAATATATATAGCATTTGAAAAACATGCACTCATCTATAATGTTTTCGTGTAATTTTTCTTAGCTCATAACGTTAGGTAATAGCGTTATGAAATGGATCAAAAAAATTCAAAAGGGTAATGCTTCGAGTTTTTGCTCAAAACTTCGGCTCTGGTTTATTTGGGCGTTTCAAGGTCTTTACCAAAATAATTGTTGTTCTACTCTACCTTGATATCTACTTCGCAAAACCGTGTGGAGTCTTACTGTTGCCTCAACCTAGCTGCACCTCTCTTCCCAACTCGCAGTACCGGTTTTAGAGTTCAGTATTACCTATACTCGTCGATTTCGCAGCACCTCCTGAACATCGGTGAAAATAAAGGGTGACTGCTTCGCTCAATCTAAAAAATGTGTTATACCTAGGTGCATTCCTCGATAATTAACCATTACCTGTTTACCAATGAAAACAGATGTTTCAGATTAAGCATTACAGCATTCCCACATTTTGCCTGTTTATAGAAGCTCCATTCTTGTAATGGGATGAATGTTGCCATGTTCAAGCCAAGTTACCCCCTCTACAGCATAGTAACACCAACTGTTAACTGCTAACTTTACCCGATGTGATGAACCAATTCTTTGTGTTGCTTTTTTGTTTGATGATGGATCCGCATAGTTTTTTTAGAGGTTACCTCGTTGAGAAAGAGGTTGAGTCACTAAACTACTCTACATTCCCCCTTTTCTCACTTTCATCCATCTGTTTGTTGAGAATCTTTTCCAAAAGTCTGTCAAAGTACTCTTCTAATTCTCTGTCGTTCGGATGGCTCTATCACAGTATATCCTTGCTGCTCTTCACGGTCTGCGTAGTCCTGATCAGCGCTAGTTGCTATTAAATAGTAAGCCAAAAAGTGAGACTTCAACTTAGGTAGCTCTCATTCTTTGCGCTAGCTACGGCTGCTTTTGCTGCCATCAAAGGCCTTCAAGACTCTTGCTGATTGTTTGTTTATTTCCTCGTTTCATGACTGTTCAAGTCTTTTGTTCCATAACCAAAGAGTTCCATCTCCTTTAATACCTTTTTGACCCCCTGCTATTTTCCCAAATCACAGGATGGCTTCAACATTTTCTGAATACGTCAAGAGTCCTTAAAAAAGTTATTTCTAGCCTATTCTACGAATTCATGTTTTGCTGCGGCTTATACCTCTCCTCTTCATCCATTGCCTCGACCTTGCCCTGTTTCTGTTCGAAACAATGACCATGTCCAAAAGGAGAGGAGTACCAGCTATTTTTCGACCGACCGCTTCTCGCTATCACCAGCAGTTTCAGTATACCATATTTCTCGAATCTCTACCTTTGTGACGGGTCCAGAACTTTACATCTAGTGTTCTTTGTTTCATCATCCTTTTTTAGGCAATTTTCTAAAGCTTTTTTTTTTACAAACGCGACGCAGACCACTACACTGTTGGTCCTGATGGGTTGGAAACCGCTTTCCATCTGGATGTTCCTTGCTGCTTTTCGTACTCTATGAACTGTTTCTACTCTGCTCGATGTTGATGTAACTAATCAGATCTTTTGTAGCAGTATAGTGATCCGCTTCCGAAACTAAGGGTTCTCTGTGATTCAGACATAGACGCGTTTTTGGAATATCGGGAGTTTGTAATAAGTGCAGTTGCCCTAATTATGAACCTCGTTTTGGTTTCCTTCACTCTAGTCGTAATTCCGTCGTTGACACTCTGTGCAAGAGTGGTCGAGGGACGGAGAGACTATAGCTGCGGACTTTTGAGTCTCTTTTCCCTTGCACCTCCAATCTCCGCTCCCCCAGCTCTTATCGCTGTACCCCAAAAGTTCTAGGATAATCTTCGTAAAATCTTCTTGCGATCAGTCAGACAGACTAACGCTGTAATTCAATGCGGCAATTACTGCACGAAAATGTTACATTATATGCAGTCAAAGGCATAATTGAAGGTAGTCAGAGAAATTACTCATCCCTCTTCGCAAGTCTTCGTAGCGGTCAGTGGAGCTTTTGAGGTCCACTGTCAGTCGAGACAAGGCTTACCTGGTAAACAGAGTGCTAGCCCTATTTAGAAGTCAACGTTCTTTGTAGTCTTTAGTAGAGGGCGACAACGAAACTTGTAGGCGCCTTGTTGTAGCGGTGTGGGTTAAGGTTGTTTGTGTAATATCGATATCGATATAGATAGACAGACTGACAGATGCGAACATTTTATATGTAGTGAGGAAAGATAGCCTGGGACAGGAAGGACTGGAAGATAGTAAGGAAGGCTTCAGTCTGCCTGCCTGTCTGTTTATTTGTCACGGATATCGACATTTGCTGAGGAAGGAACTGGAGAGGTTGGGTCACGTATCGAATTGAAAAATCAACCGAACAAATACGAACCCAGTGGGGTGAAGGGCAAAACTTCTCAGTTCGGTTTCCAAGCAGCCCAGGCTCTGGAGAGGATGAGCAAAAGTGGGGACGGGGTAGATGAATGAAATGAAAGAGACTTGCCCGAGATTGGTGAAATGCCCCTACAGCAAGCGGTACAGAGAAGTTTGGGTCATACATTCATTAGTATGCTCAAAGTGCTTTTCGTTGTATGCACTCTGTGGCATGCGTAGCCGAATAGGTGTTGTATAGGTACGGTTCCCATCGGTTGCGTAGAATCCTTTGACAGCAAAATGCGTACAGTCTCAAAGTCTTTGTTGGTGGTGTGATTAACTTGTTTCAGACTGGACTCTCCACTTTATCAGCTGCCAGTTTACGAAGGTATCGAAAGTTCTTCATGATTCCCACAAAAGCCAGTGCGAGCAAGCATGCGGTATTTTTTATTACATTTCTTTAGAATTGCCGATCTTTTCTAACCATGTTTATCTCTTTTCAGATGTTAGAAGGAGTCGAGAATCACTTCGAAAGACTTCCTGTACAAGCTAATGATACGATTGCATTCTTCATTTACACTGCAAGGAATCGAATGAATACTGTAGAATAAATCTATTTCAACCTTTATGTCGTCCATGCTTCATGCCAGCCGTGTGCTGCCGAGTGCCCGATGTTTGTTATGAAACAAATCCTAGAAAGATCGATTTTCAAAAATAGACTGCGAAGAAGTCCACAGCATGTGTTCGAAAAGTCAAATTTCGAGCGGATCTCATGTTCCGTTAATAAACTGGTAATTGGCTTAGAAAACTCTTTTCTCTTGAGATTAAAGGCTTCCGTTCTTGTGGAAGGGTAATGCTCATTAAGGGTACGCACGTCTGAGTAGTAGAGGCATTTCCTATCTCTATCATTCTATCATTTTTGGTTGAATTCAAGCGGCCAAGTCACTTTGCATGTTCTTGGGATGAGACAATTGAAAAACTGGATTTCGTGAGAAGCCTGCAGTGAGAACACGGTTGCTGGTTCGTCACCCATTTGGTGAACTGCATATACCGCGTAACTGGCTGAAGAGAACACGGAGCATTACTGTCTCTGTATATGTAGTTATCATACTTTACTTAGGATATGCTCGACTTTCTTACCTCATGAATATTATAGTAAGCCACTTTCGAACAGACGGTGGATAAAGAAAGGATGAGACAAAAGATTTGCTCAATAAAATTTGAAAAAATGAAGGATGAACTTCTAGACGTTGATGAAATTCGTTTTTGAGAAATCCCGCAGCTGACTTTTATTCGGGACCGTACCTGCTGTTTGAACGGATGAAAGGGTGACAGTAGTCGGATTCTCCGAGTTCCCCTTTTCATGTAAAGTTTGCCTATCGCCCACCTCCTTTCCAAACTTGGACGCTGAGGTACCGTAGGTCGGATGTGTGAACTTCTGGTGAAACACAGACACATATTTGTATATACATACACATATACACATACACATGAACATACCCACATCACACCCGCACCAACAGAAACACCTAGGGCGTTACATATGGTAGGATATACAGTGACTCGCGGTGAGCAGTCGATGCTTAATTACGTTTTACATGTCAGTACTTTCTCCTCCAGGCGAGTCTGGTACCAATTGACCGATCCCAGAGTGATGGAAGGCTTGGTTGGTCTGAACGAGCACTGGTCTGGGATTCGATCCTAGGATCATGCCGCATTATTGTGCGCCACTTGCTACTACACCAACTCCGCCCCTACCAACATTACTTTTTCCTATTTTTTATTTATCTGTACGTTGTTGTAACGTTTTCGAATAAGTTCGCCTTCAGGTCAGGCCTGTAACTATCACCGAAGATGTGTCCTTGGCCTTTATGACGATGCGTGCTGTCACTACTGTTTGCGTACAACGGTACGGTAGTATGTAGGACAGTTTATTACTGCTCCACTTACTAGCGAAACATTTGATGTTAGGATAGTACCTTCAATGGAAAACTTGACAAGTGGATGGACTATTGAGATCTGTGACAGCTATGCTACCACACTTTACGACCAATTTTTCTTTACCTGACTCAGCCGCTAGAAAGTACGGTTTCTGCTCGCAGTGTTTTATCTCCTATAGGAACTTTCATCCCAGTTTTTGCCACTCACTCGTACTAAAGTATGATTGGATTTATCGAATTCTAATTTTTGTCTTACATCCGAAACTTCGGCCCCTATAGATTTTTTAGGGACTCCATGGAATGTTCAATGAGGGTTGAAAGCCTTGGTTAGACAACATTCGTTGTTTTATTCCTTTTTTTATTTGCTACGGCTTATGTATCCGTTGACTGGAACCAGAAGGGAATTCTTCGGACGGTCGAAACAGTGACATTGAATATCTTCTGGACTTTCTATTTTCTTTCCGTGGTTATTGCTGAGAGAATATGAGGTTCGTTGGAGTTCTTTATCAATTGCTAGAGGATTTTCCGGAAGTTGCCCAATGCTTGGTTTGCTCAGGATTGTTTGCCACAGAAGAAATGCGTCCATATTAATCATGTGCCCGAAACTCAGCGCAACCATTGGGATTGCTGGAGAGATGGTTTGTACCATCCTAAGGTTCACTTCGGCAAGGTTGTCCATTCGGCCCATTAGATGACATTCGTACAGTGGCCCAATCTATTGTCTATGAATGCGCGATTGCATATCTCTTCAGGTTATCTCTGCCCGAATCTGGTTCCCTCCTTCTCGGGTTGGCGGATCTAGGCCTTATCACGATCACCTCTGCCGCACCCCCATATATAACGGGTGCATATCTCAAGAGAACCTCAGTGGTCGTAATCGGCCAGCTCCCGATGGCCTTCTCTTTTGTTTCATTGGCTTATGAGATACCCAGCAGTTATTGTCCTCCATTTCCAGATGTCGGCACGTTCGGTGGCTGTGGTGGCCACAGGTCTCGGATGCTTCGCCCTCGCAATGTGCTTATTTGCCTTCCCCATGATTCTCAGCGAAATCAGCGACATCCGTGCTGAACTCGATGCTGAAATTGAGTCGTGGAAGCTCGAAACCGATAGCCTCTGGAGGGATATGAACAAGTACGGAAGAGTCCGTCGTCAGGCCTACGGATACGCCGCTCCTCCCCCACGCGGAAGTTTCCCAGGACATGGTGGACCACAGGTATGTTAATCCCGCTACCACCATGGAGCAATCTCTTGTCATGGTGATTTTTAACATTTCAGGGACCTAGATTCCCTGGAGGCAACTTCGAACAGCCCAATGGACACCTTCCAGGTGTGGTTGGAGTGCCACCCAGCCTCAACCATAACAACAACTTCCCAGGAAACGATGGAGCTCCATCAGGTAAACGCGAAACTAGCATTTGTGTATATTTGCCCACTGTTTCACATTCTATCGGGATACAAACTACAAGTCGCTTGAAATTTAGCTCAGCCCAACGGAAACTGCAACTGCAACGCCGACAACAGTTGCCCAGCTGGACCTCCTGGACCCAAGGGAGTTCCTGGATTCGACGGACCTGATGGACTCCCAGGAGTACCTGGTATTGATGGACAAGACGCTGAAGATGCCAAGGCTCAGACTCAACAATATGCCGGATGCTTCCACTGCCCACAAGGACCTCCTGGACCTCCAGGTTAGTTGAGCCTCAGGAGTTTAACAGTCCGCGAATCTAAATCTTCTATTAAGGACCAACTGGAAAGCCCGGAGCACGTGGTATGCGTGGAGCCCGTGGACAAGCTGCCATGCCTGGTCGTGACGGACAGCCTGGATTCCCTGGAACCATCGGAGGGGTTGGAGCTCCTGGACCAGCTGGAGAGGAAGGACCCCAGGGAGAGCCTGGAGAGGACGTTGAGCACCAAATTGGTCTCCCCGGTCCCAAAGGAGAGCCTGGACCAGTTGGAGATGAAGGAGATGAGGGACTTCAAGGAGATACTGGAGCCCCAGGACCAGCCGGACCACCTGGAGAACGTGGACCCCAAGGAGAGAAGGTTGGTATACTAGTTGTTTTTCTTCTTCTAGACAACCACAAACGTGTGTACAAATAAAATTAGAGTTATATTTCAAGGGAGATGATGGTGCTAACGGCCTTCCCGGAGAGCCTGGAGAGGAAGGAGAACCTGGCAAGGACGCCGAGTACTGCCCATGCCCCAAGCGCAACGCTGCACAGAATGCTGAGCAGACTGCTGGAGGATACCGCCGTTACTAGATGGCCGGAGACATGTGCCAATTGTGCAATACACAATAAATTATTGCTTCTTATTGTGTGAGATCCATTCGATTTGGGAAATTACTGGAAGACGTCAGGAAAATAGTTTTCTCACTTTGTAGGCTGAAATTTGGTCACTCTTGCAATGTAAAGCACTTGACTCTCAAGTCGATACAACTGTGTGACAGCAAAGTAGTAGTTATGAGAGGAGAGCATGGGGTATAGGACGGAGTACAAGATCAGCCCATCCTACAGTATTATTCTACCATAGTGATGGGAGAGGGGTAAAACTCTCTCGCTTAATTATAACTCTGACTTGGTACAAAGACATTTCGCGAGTTATACCTGAGGCAAGTTTGGGTGGTGGATGTGAAACATATAATAATTAAAAAAATAATCGATCGATAAATTTTAAGCTATCAGGAAGCTTTTGCTCTTCCCCCCTCCCCCGCTCCCCTTTCTCCCTATAGAAGATTCCCACCTATAACCCACATTGATCTGCGCTTGTTCAGTTCCATAGTTTTTTTTAGGTATAAAACTGACCTAACAGTTCAACAGATGCATCATATTATCCAAGGGTGGTTCACATGGGTCGGCGATGTTCACTACGGAGAGCACATCACTCCGTCAAATTAGTGCCAGGCCACATGCTGTCTAGGGTTGCCGTTAAAAAATTGCAGAATTGCTGAGAAACTCTGTCGTCTAAGCCATCTCTACCATCCTTATTTTTTTCGTACAAAACGATCCTCAATAATAGTGAAACTAGAGGTTGCACGAGATTACAATGACGGTGATAAGATGGAAGGGGTATTTAGATGAGATTTCAGTCGTTGTAATTGCGCATAAGCTGATTAATCAAGCCAAACTGTCCAGAATTGCCTTTTACTGTCGCTAGGGCTCACGAAAGTTTGATTGAATTCCTACATGGGTTCCCTTTTGTATGGTGCAGCCTGTACAATACCGTTGAAACTCGTTCACGCATACACACGGAACGATCTACGAGCCTTTATAACACCCTATCTAGGCCGTTTTCCCACCTGACGCGTTACATATGCTATACGAGGGGGCCACAGATTTATTCTAGTGGGTTATTTCGCAAGCCACTTTCATTGTGAGCTCTGTACTTAGTGAAGTTTAACGTTTCAAAAAAATCTACTTCGTAAAATTCCAAAACTGAGAAGTTTTGCGAAGAGCTTCTATTTACCTACCCGGGTACTTCTCTTATTATTCACCATCGCTGTTTTCCAAGATTTGTTTGAACCTACCAAATATACTACTATGCTGGGGAGTGTGTCTCTTAGTTTGTGGCGTTAGTGTTTGATCGTAATTGGATGACTTGTGCCCCTAGACCTCCTAGTAACTCAAAGCAGGAGGCAAGCAGTCGGCAGGATGGGAATACCGATGCTAAGTGATTGCAAATGATAGGGACTGTTAAGGAGTTTTAGAGGATGCGTGCCACAGTATCCGTTACTCTGTTATGCTCTCCGAGTTGACAGTGAAATGCTGACACGTGTGATGGAGGTGTAAAGCGACCGTAGGATGGTTGTTGATCAGGGCTGATAGTAAGGACTAGTAGTAAGGACTGATAACCGGCTATAGAAGGAGAGAGGCACCAAGCCGGTTGTCCTTTTGAAGTTGATAGTGGAAACACGACCCATTGTGGAGGTATGTGGGGATCGTGGATGTATAGTGACAAGGACTATAATAGCTTATAAGCGATCATAGGAGGCAAACATCATGGGGTCTGTAATGCCCTTCGTGTAATGGCAAAACATTGGCTCATTGGTGCTTGATGTGCAATAGTCGGCGTCATGGATGGTTGGTGACAGGGGTTGATAACAACAAATAAAGTCTTATAATTGCCGCTAGATCACTTCACTTTTTCGTATGGCAGCGGAGCATTGCTACCTAGTGGCGAATACAGGGTATGGCTGCACCGCTGAGGCGAGGCTGCGAGGTGCGATCCCAAGAGTGGATAAGGGGACGAATCGCGTAGACTTGAGCTAGCCCCCACTACTGAAAGGCTAGGTAGGACACTCGAAGGAGTTCGCTGAAATCGCAGGGCTGTAACAGCCTACCTAAAAAGAGTAGGACTAAGTGACTATCTATACATTCAATGCAGGAACGCTTGCATTGGAAGCTTGTACGAAGAACGATCACGCAAAGTGGGATGATCGAGTACGACGTCATGGGACTGATCAAGACGAAGAGATAATGTTTACTGCACACCTCTTTCGAGAGTGAAAAAGAATGGTTGTTTTTTGGGAACATGGGACAGCGTGTCCTCATCAATACGCACTTGGCTTGATCATCGATTCATACGAAAGCAACCAAATAGGACAGTTGCGACTGAGAAGCGACTGTATTCAACCTCAGCTTTGACAATATTCCTTATTTAAGTACCACAGCAGGCTACGAATAATAGGAGCCAAATAGACCTGAAAAGACTCTTCAGAGGTGATCACAGGCGGTCGTTGGGAATGTTAACGCAAGCCCAAAAGAACCGGTGAAGCGCTACATGTCGCGACTCATGGAATGGAATGGAATGAGTAAGGGGAAGACTGTTCGAATTAATCATGTCGACCAACGCTAGTGATTCGCAGTTCAGCAGGCCTCTGAATGGCGTCGGGCACGGGAGTCACCAGGAGGGCAGTCCCCAGAAAAATAGACCACCCTCATCCTCACTCGGGAGTACAGCTTGCTTGACGTCGCTGTTTAAGAACTTCTACACGGGATCGAACCATCGCCTTCTCTGAGCTACAATCTGTTTCTTAGTGGGTAGAGAGAAAGCTGCGAACTTCAGGCGGAGCCCCTAGACCTTTATCTACTGATTGTGAGACCACTTTGTTAACTAATACGCGAGCGTGGAATCACGTGAGCTGCAGGCAATAACCAGCTAACTCCCAAAATTGCGAAGCTATGCAGAGAAACGATAAAGGAAGATTCGAAATAAGGAATAGCAGTTTTGACAGAAGCCGCAGGGCCCGGAAAAAGCATTCGCAGACTCGACGGAGCTCGATTTCAATAGCAAGATGACTTCCTTGTCGGCCTGACGGAAGTCGTCCTTACTGCATCTCGAAAGGAAATGGAGGGGGTCATCAACGACTTCTACTCTGGTCTTTTCGATAGCCACGGCTTCGTGTGCCTACCTACCACCTTAGGCAAAATGGGTATGTCGTCCTTTCGGTTCTCTCTTTGACGAATTCGACATGCCATGACGTCAATGTAAAACTGTACGGGCTCGCTCCCGATAGGATCAAAACAGAACATTCTAAAAAGCAATTTATAAAGATATTAGAAGCGTTGTATATCCGCGAGCGAAATCCTAAGCTGAACAACCGGAGTGAGTGCATTGCCATAACGAGTGAACTCCTGCCATTCATTCCCTTTTGTGGGCTTTGAGATCACCGCGCAATTCTTATC
>UZAF01017956.1:1038-16299 GCA_900617895.1 Haemonchus placei | reverse complement strand
GGCGCTAGGGGGTGATTGGTGAGTGGATCTTCTTCTCTAAGGCTTCTTCTATTGTCACTGTTCCCATCGTCCCCCTTCTAATGATTGCTCTCCGAGTCCACGGGATCAGGATTTCTACTCATTTATTTCGTGAAATCCTGTTCTTTGGGGGCGCAGTCCGGCCCTACTACTCACCATAAGTGTTCCCATACTGCCTCCTACCAAGTTCGAACGCCTTGGGAGACAAACTGGAAGTATTGGCGCAAAATTCGCCTTCTATAAGCGGGGTCCGGTCCTCCCATCTACGATAACTGTTCCCATCCTGCCGCCTGTACCCCTGCCAAGTTTGCATACCCTAGGGCCAAATTGACTATTGCGGCGACTACCCCCTGGTGTTAGAAAGAAACATAGGGAAGTTGGCAGGGGTACAGGCGGCAGGATGGGAACAGTTATCGTTCGTTAAAGAGGTGTTAGAAAGAAACATAGGGAAGTTGAATTGGCCTCCGGGTGGCGGCGTTGCGCATGGGGACGCTGTACATTTCTCACTCGATGGTGTACGCCTTGAAATTTGTCTAGGGCGGGGGAATGGCGAAAATCTACGAGGGCGTTGTTGTCGTTGTCCTGAATTTTGCTCCGCTCTTGAACGTATGCTTGTTGAACGGGTTCATGTGAAAGTATTTGCATGTTGAGTTGTGAGTTAGATCTCTTTTTACGTGGAAGTTCAGGTTTGCGAAATTTAGGATTGCGCTTGACAGAGTTTCTATTCTTAGCGAGACAGAAAGTGGGTGCGTCACCTGTACTGTTTAAGTCAGAGTCAGAATTACTTATAGAATGATAACCAGGAAAGATGAGAAAAGGTTGAAGATGGCAATGAGTTTATTTTTAAATGGTGTTGCTTAATAGGACTACGGAACTGTAGGGTTCTTCTTTTTGTTTCAAACGTGATTGCATATACAAAAAAAACTTCCTTCTTGATTAGTACCACACAGTGGAAAAGGAAAAGGAAAAAGAGGAAGGGAAAAGAAAGATGGAAAAGAAGAAAAATGTTGGTGAATTAATAAAAGAAAAATACGAAGAAAATACTCGCCCGATAGCAGAAGATGGGTCGACCTTCTCGGTCAGACGCTTCCTAAAATACCAATATTAATAAATGGAAATGAATGTGGAAACGATTTTTCATTCACTTGCAAGCGATAGAGCAAATGGCTCATTCCCATTTCAAACTCCTTCAAAGCTCCCCTCTTCCCATGTGTTTTTATGAGGGAATCTTTATAGAGCTCACTCTGCGCGAGTGCATCTTGTTTCGCTGCCTCCAGATCAGCGTTGAGATCTGCCACCCTGCTATGAAATTCTCTACGAGAGAAACAGTGGCGACAGCGTTTCTAAAAACAAATATAACACGGAGGACGTAAATAAATTTTTCCTTTTCTCGAAAAGAAAGTCTCACGGTGGAACAATGCATGACTTCGCGTTTGTCGAAGTCGGAGTGACCACTCTCTGTGTATGAGCTAGATTCTGATCGATTCATGATTGGCTATTCTGCAATACATATTTAATATATAAACATTAAAAGGAAAAGAAGGAAGAACAAGAACAAAAACGAGAAAATGGCTAAATATAGTGGTGTGGTAGAATGAATAGATTCACGCCCGCCCTATATTTATGCCCACCAGCGTCTCCTGGGCCAGAGGCCAGTAGCAATAAACCAGACTTTGATGGACACGTTTAGGACAGAGAAAAAGAAGCCGACTCTCTCGGTTCACAAAAAATTGAGGTGCGTGACATAAATCATAAAGCGAACGCTCCCTCATCAAATCTCCCAGAAAAAGCAATTAATATTGAACATACTAAGAGAATTTGGCAGAAAGGAACATATCAGGGACGTATTTGCCTTTTTTCTACTTTTCGACCTTCGCATCGTATATAATTTCGATTGATTGTTAGGTACATGGCGCAATCCATGGATAAATTCATAATTTATGACCCTACCCAACAATTACTTTTGTGAAAAACGAGGAACACCTTTCAATCACTACCGTGGTATAGCTGTCAGACGGTTGCATGGCGCAATCCCGGCTGAAAGTAGATTTCTTCCCACTAAAACCAATTTTCTTGGTTAAACAATCATTTTGTCAGATATAAATGAGAAAATCACACTATGAAGCTGATTTCTCACGGAATGTTACCCCCGAACCTCTTTTTATGATAAAATTGAATCAAATAAATAGTTTTAACTAAAAATTTACCTCCTGCATTCATGATAGGCTCAAATCAACGGAATTTGATCCCTGGATACCCCTACGAGGTCATATAGGCTTCAGGATGTATAAACCCTGTATTTATGGCCCAAATCCTTCATAACATACATATAATCATTAGGAGCATCTGTTAAACGATTTCATTCAGTAATAGACACTTAAAAAACAGGGAATAGATTGAAACAATTTTCTTCTCCCCAAAAATGAAGGAAATACATGATAATACCTTTGCAGCAGTTCCAAGAAAGATCGCACCGGATAATCTAAAAAGTAAGCGAATAATTAAGTTTCTATTAGTTTGTGATAAACTACCGTAATCCCCACACCGATCACCAAGGTTATAATAGCAGCGCGTACTTTAGGGCACCCCACAATTAATAATATGTCTCAGATACCCCAGGATAGCGAATTTAAGATTACGATTTGTCAAGAGCCATATTACAATACAAATCTGGCCCGGATATAAATAAGCTGGTCATCCTCTGGCCTCCTCTCAATCGACCACCGTAAGCGGTCCAGCTACATCTTCACCGACCAACAACCAACTTCTCTCACACACGACAACGACGATTCCAGAGTCCCCATTGCCACATTGAGGAGCAGCCACCTTTTCGCTTGTACTCCCCAGCTTCCGCATCATATAGTCGTCCGGTGTAGTGTGACAGTTTGCCTCGGCTGGCGCTGGCGAGGATACGACACGCGAATAAAATTCTCAGAGAAGTCAACCATAGAACCCTTCCTGCTATGAACATGGGGGGCCGAGCTCTGATTTGGTTTCCACTTCTCGGCTTTATAACTGTCCTTACTGTACAATTTTACCTATGCTTTCACTGATTTTACTCACAGCCTACATGTGCAGAATCATTGTCGTCAGCTACAGCGTGATATACGCAATACGTCTGCATGTGGCTTACTAAACGCCTAGAATAACCAGTGAACAGTGTCTATTGAACAATCCCTCAGNGAGGTACAGTTCGATGGCTGCGAGCCTTAGAAGAGGAAATGTAGCTCTACTAAGATTTTGTCGTTATCTCTCGGATTCAACGGTGAAGACCTTGCCCAGTAGCTCATCAAAATCCGAAGTAAAACTGAAGGTGAGTCAGGGTTGTTTTTGGATATTTTAAGAAATAATAGCATATCCGAGTAACATTCCTTACAGGGTTGGGTGCAGAAGACTCATAAATGTGGAGCTCTCACATTCCTTCACATTTCAGATGGATTATCTGCTACGCAAGTTCAGGTTGTGGTACCGAAATCATCATGTCCTTCAGGTGAATTGTTGAATATGCTCCCTTTCCTCCTCATCGAAGGTTCATATTTGATAGAGCCATAGGCTGTAAGTGATTCTTCGTATTACATGGCCTATTGCCTCTACCTACGTTTTGTTACCTTTAAATTTCAAAAATTCAAAACGGGTGAAATTATCTTAGAAACTTTGGTGTGGGAATCGATGGTGTTTTTTATTAGCAGAAAAAGCTTGAAACGTAAAGATCCTGATTTCTCATGACCCAGTGGTTTTGACTTGCATGTTTTGCGAATCTGTTCTGATTCCATGCCATAGAGTTCGTTTCGATTGTCATCACTTCGAAGTGCACAGCATATCTGCACGTAGTCTATTCTAGAATTTTAGGGAAAAAAGGTGCCTACGTTCTTCTTTTACGCTAACAAAATCAGCTCTTTCCATCAGTATCCGAGTATTAACCCTTTACTTTCGTTTGTTTACCGTTTTGCTGCGGTGACGGCAGATGTCTTTCATCAGCAGCTTTGCCAGGGGTATGATCTTGACTGGAAAGGCTTCTATGGATTGATAGGTCATTGTTTACTAGTATTTTTTCTAGTTCCCGTTGGTTGTGCCGTTTCCATCAAAGGTCAGTGGCAACCTAGCTCAGGTTCACAACAAGACATGGAAGTCCTAGCAAACGAGTGCAAAGTCCTAGCTACTGATGTTGAAGTAGGTCAATATGTTCTCGGTGTCATGTACCCTTGATGTGTGGTCATAAAGAGCTTTTATGGCTTCTCTCTTGTGGGCAGAGAAACCGACATAGTTGATCATATCCTGCTCATTCAGCCGAGGTATTCGTCTTTGTCTCCGGATCATCTCCGTAAAAGCGTTCATCTTCGCACACGTTCTCCAGCATTTGCAGCTTTACTTCGTTTGCGATCTAGGTTGCTCTCCATGACGCATGATTACTTCGCGGTGGGTTCTTTTTGTAAAGAGGATCTTTCTCAGACAAAAAACACCTTGCTAATTACCGTCTAATACAAGGGGACGAATCGAGATGGAAGCGTTGTGTGAGGTTTGCTTCAAAGTCATGAAGTAATAATGGGGGGGGGGGGGGGGGGGGTGGAGGTCCGAAAAGAACAGTGAGAGAACTCTGCATTGACAGAGTCAGTTCAAAGAGCTACTGTAAAGACTCAAATGTTGATGGGTTTCTTTCTAAACATATCAATATGTTTATACATATGTTACATACATATGTTTAACATATGTTTATATGTGGTACTGGTATCGGAAAAGTCTCGGAAATAGGACTTTTCAATAGTAACGTTCGTTAGTGTGGAAATACAAGAATTCAAACATGTTAGTTTCACTAAATAATTCGGAACAGGACAGCAAAATAAAAATAACAACAGTAGTAAATAATAGCAGAGCGAATAGGAAAAAGACTCCGTTAATATTCCTTCCTTGCATTCGCTCCTTGCAACATCCCTTGCTTGAAGAAACCCATGTTTTCTTCAGAGCCGTGGATATGTTCATATTGATACTCCTATGATCACCCTGAACGACTGTGAGGGAGCAGGAGAGGCATTTTGCATTGCCGTAAGTGAGACCTTCGCAATATCCTAGTTCAGAACGGTTTCTTTGCTTGAATGTCGAAGTAATATCCTCCTAACCGCAAGCTGATCTCACTCTGATGCTTTTATTTCAGACGACCTCTTCTACAAGTGAAGAATTCTTCGATAAAAAAGATGTCTACCTATCTGTTAGCGGCCAACTACATCTTGAAGCCATGGTGAGGTTGGTTTTTTTCTCTCATAGCTTATGTTTTCATTAATAGAGGGCAGCTGAAAAGTGATGGTTTCATTCAATGCGATGACCGATCAAAAGATATGATAGCAGAAACAGGACCAATAAGGGGGAGTGATCAGACCAACTTAGATAGGAACAGCCTCGAACTTCTCTCTTGTCATAACCACTTCCCCCGGTTGCATTGAATAGCAGAATGGACGAAGTGTGTATATCCATTCTTCGCAACACTGTCGGAAAATTCCGGGAGTTTTTGTTTATGACCAGTTTGGTGAGGAGAACGATGCGTTAAGTATTATAACCTTCGAGGTGTTCACTTTACCCACCAAGTTGTAGTCACTGTAGTGCATGTAGACGTTTCAACTATCGCAATGATGCTGATCCAAGTTTCGTTGCAGCGGTATCTCCCAAGTGTACACTATCAGCACAGGGCTCCGAGCAGATAAACAACAGAGTAGAAACCATCTTACTGAATTTAAGATGCTGGAAGCGGAATTGTCATTTTGCGATGTATGTCAATTATAGCATACCTTGATACATTCAATTATGCTCTTAATCTTCATTCTTCTAGGATTTGGAAACTTTACTAGCACTCGCTGAAGACTTCCTTTTATCTTCTATTCGTGGTCTAGTAAATGATCCACATATGGCAGATGACCTCAAGCTGATCTCTCCTTTTTCATCAAAGGTTCGGTTTGGCACCTTTAAGGTTTGGACGATTCCCGGACATTTTCAGTATAATACACACGCAACGGACTTGAGCTTCAATTTATGCTTAAAGTTACTTCCACTTTACTCCTTTTACTGATGGTTTCTCTTAAGCTCTTTCAGAAGACTACTTTCTACGTAAATTTATATGTATATTCCTCACTTATCATCTTTTGTTCCGAATCGCATATGAAGTTAACTAGGTAGCTTTCATGTATTTTATTCCTATGCCTGAATTTCGTGGTCTCCAAGTACTCTTGGTACCCTTTCAATGTACAACTTAGCTTGTGTAATAAGCGTCGTTCTTTTTGGCAGGGCGTCCCATAAACTAGCGATACCCGAGTTCGGAAGTTCGCATCTCGACTTTGATACATAGGTAAGCTGGGAGAGTACGATTCATAGAAGGCACAGATTTACAGTTAGGATCAAAGAGGCACATGATTTACCCTAGACAGAAGGTTTAATCTATATTTGTAAACCATTTCACTCATTGCTAAGCGTGTACAACGCTTCATGTTATTTTCCGAACCTCTTTTCAATAATTTTTGCAAATACGATAGGCAAATTGAATGTCTTTTAATTTTTAACACTTCAAACTTGAACAATGTGTGAACATTATAGACATTCAGGGATACTTGGAGTCCTTACGCTGTATTGCTGATGGACCACAATTTCCACGGGTTCCTTATGCCGACGCTTTGCAGTTGCTCATTGATAAAAATCAAAAGGTCACAGGAAGGGGATTCAATAAGCAGAATGAAATGTTTTTGGTTGGTTACGTGTCATGACTTTGTATATTCCACTGAAGACCGAATTAATTTCGTCTATTACTCAGGTGAGTTACTACAACTCTCCCGTTTTTGTCACCCATTTTCCTTCTGATCAGAAGCCTTTCTACATGCAGCGCTCACCCGACGGAAATGTGGTGAGTGTCAATACCAGCACGAGTTTTTTCATTTGTACTTCTTTACTCTTTTCAGACAGAGTCGTTTGACTTAATTTGTCCAGTTGTGGGTGAACTTGCAGGAGGTTCTATTCGTGAACCATCAATAGAAGTACTCCGAAAACGGACTCCTGTTATTGATTGGTATCGATTTGAATATCAGTGCATTACATATATTATGTGCGTGCGGTGTGGCATTTGCGAATTCAAGGAATACAGAACGAAAACATCAACACAAAATTCGGTTCCCAGATTGAAAAAACGTGATTGGCTTCACTGTTCGCTTCCGAAATCTCTACATCGAAACTGCTTCTCTTCCACCCCATGAGTTGTTGCTCGAATTGTTTTTGGCTTTTATGATTGGCTATTGTCTTCGATTACCGTTGCCAATGCTTTTTTCACCAGAAAAAGATTCTCTTCAAATGCGTAACCTGATGTTGGCCTAATAATTATTGTTAATTGTTCTTAAGGTACTCGGAGCTAAGAGAACGTGGAAAACCAATATCTGGAGGCTTTGGAATGGGCTTTGAAAGGCTTCTGCAAGTTCTACTTGGCGTACAAAATATCAAGGACACTATTCCATTCCCGCGATGGTACAAGCACTGCCAGTGTTAAGTAAGCCACTTTCTCAGGAGTCAGTTTCTAGGTCCTGTAGTAGATATCAGCTCATAATGTCACCACCATTTGTTACTTGTTCTGGGATGGTGGCCATATTCTTGGTCCTAGTCGTGTGCACTTAGTGTTGTCTTTGTTTACGTTGATGCATTTGTTGGATACATAAAGAGATTATCATTTTTGTGAGGAAACCAACAGAAGGACATCCATATCGTAATGTTTCTTAGCATATTTGTCTCTGCATTGGAAAATAGCTATTTGATTATTATCAGACTAATGGTGAAGCTCAAAAGCCGATATGTTCTTCTGGAAATTTACAATGTTTCTGAGGGCAAACTGAATCTATCCCCAACGATGCTTTTCTCTGCTATAGCCGAAAACGTTGGGGAGTTCCACGGCGATTTCGGATTTGCAATCTGCCGATCTGGTCTAGCGGTGCGTGGATGCATTTTTATTTCTACCTACTTAAGTTCATGATCAGCTCTGTTTATTTATGAATGCCCTAGTGTCCTCTGCTTTGTTCAGAAATGGCACTTATTTCAGGTAAAAGTCGTCGATGGCGATATCGCGTTGATTCGCGTGGAATCAGCCAGTGAGAAGTATGTTACCAGCGTATTACCATTTATAACCAACATTGGTGGTAATGAAGTTGTGCTGCGTTCGCTCTTTGTTGGTTAGTCTATCAAAGTTCCGTCGAAACTAGAAGTTGTTTCATTGAATAGTACTTTACTACAGGTCGCAGTGTTCGGGCATGTGAAAAATTTCTTATAAAATATAGAAGGAGCGAACTGTATGGTATGCTGAAGTCAGCGAAGTCTGGAGGTAAGCGACTGAATAGTTATAATCAGCAGCCCTACATTTTGAATATGTTTCAGTGGAGAAAAACGCTATACTGAAAGCGTTGAATGATGCTAGTGGCCAGCTAAAAGAAGCACCGGCGCAAACGAAGTCTTCCACTTCTTCTTCAGCGTGATGGTTTCCGTTCTAGCAGGATTCTCATATGGCTGGAGCTCGACTGGGACATCTGCAACCGTGTAGTTCTTTTTGCTATACTTATGGAACCGGTTCGGGCGAGTTTCGAGAGAATAGGTTGTGGTTATAAGATAATTCAGTAATACTTACGTGTCAGAAGTGAGTGGGTTGGAGTGACTTCAGAACGCTGGAAGGGTGAAGATGATTTCAATATCATTGTGTGATGTGAATAACGTTATACTTGTAATGATCGCTGGTATGTTTAGGAAATTTTGTTCAACAATTCGGTAGATACTGCAATGAGTTAAGTATTTTTTTTTACGCTTTTCCACATATGTTCTCTAATAGGCAGTCTAGCGCAGAGAGAGTGCATGTGCGCTTGACGCTGCATCGGTGCATCACATCTGGCTCTGCTCATAAATTGTTTTTTTTTCGTGCACTACCGCTTCAGAAACTAAACCGGGAAACGGTTCAATTTTTTTAGTAAGACTTTTCTTGAATCTCGATGGGGAAAAAGGCAGTCAGTCCTTTTGTGTAAAGTACACTTCGACAGGCCTGTGTAGAGAAGGAAAGGTTACTGGGCGATAGGTGACCTGTTTCTAGCCCGCCGGTCTTTTGTGTAAACGGAGCCAGATTTATGGAGTTCTAGCGATTGCGGAACTCTGCTGAAATCTGTGTGAATCTCATCTAGACACATACGTTTTACTCCTTTGCAATTACTAACATCCACATTTTTTTTAAGTCATCTTCATAGAGCGCAGTGGAACGAAACATGTGCTATGGAATCCCTCGATACGGAATCCTTCTATACCAATGTAAGTAACGATGCTGCTATGGAAGTTGTGCTAGAACTTTTGTCCCAGCACGAAAGCAAGTTAACATGTACGGGCTTTAAGTAGGCCGAACAATGGTTCGCCTACTTTCGCCATTGCCATCGTGGCAAAAATAGAAGTGCCTGTACTTAAGCATCTCCCTAGCTGTTTTCCCGGTACATCGACGACTGCTTCATAGTTTGCTCTACGCAGAACGAGATGGACGTTTGTTTAGATCATATAAATGTACAATCTGAACTGATAAAAGGTATTAGAGAAAAGTCCCTCAAAAACTGATTGCCTTTCCTCGATGTTCAAGTGAGAATTGGTAAGGGTGACTATTCCACGAAGTGGTATAGAAAGCCCAACAATAAAAACATCACTGTTCCTTGGAATCCGCGCATCCTCTTCAAACCAAACGAGCAGTGCTCAGGAGCATGTTTCGAACTGCTGCAGAAATTTGCTCCGGAGGGAATGAAGAGAATGAAGCGCCGAGTCCGTGAACATAGCATGCAATATTGCTGAGTTTGACGGGTCCAAACTTCCTGGCAACCGAAAGCATCGTGCAGGGAAGGTGACTGTGTGTCACTGGTATGGTCTACAAGATCACAGCCAAAATTGTGGAGACAAGTATACTGACGAGACAGCTAGACCCCGCTATGTACGAATTGAAGAACATTACCGTAAGGCCAGGTCGCAGCCGACAACTGCCCTAGGTTGCCAAAATCTCATAATGGAGACGATTTTGGGTCACGGTCGCGCATGAAACACAAAGAGTCGCGAGGAAGGCCCTAAAGGCATTCTGGATCCGGGTCATGGAGATCCAAAAATGAGCCAGGAGGGGGAGTGCGCGAACTCACCTCCTTTGACCGTGACTTTTGAACTCGAGACAGCCGGTTCTACTTCGTTCACGGAGGCCGATTTTTTTGATCAAGGAGGCACGGTACTTCCATCCACCCAATATTGTGTGTTGATTGAGTTGGTCTCAAGATATTATGGGATGTATAGACGCTCGATTGGGTAAGTTCATAAGTTTGATTCCATTCTTTCAGGCTCCGAAGAAGACGGTTTCTCCGAAACGTAAACCAACAAGGTAATGTTAACTTCGTGTAGAGTTAGATCAATAAAGTTATTCCGACAGTGAGTTATTTCGACACTGCCGAGATTGACATAAAGCCGCATGTTGAGATTGTTTGAAAAATATTCCTCAACTTTCAGATAGGCAACTAAAATAGACGAGCGATCGATGGGAAGGCAGCAGGATATGGTTGCGCGAATTTCGACAATACATCTGTACTACGTGCAATGAATCTATTCTATTCTATTCCTATTCTATTCTATTCTGATCTATTCTATTCTATTCTATTCTAATCTATTCTATTCTATTCTATTCTGTACTGTTCTATTCCTACTTTAGTTAAATCTACGTATTCTATACAACGCCCGTTTTAACGTTGAGATTTGAGCTGTGATTCATGCATAAAATTCATATTTACATATGTATACAGGAGTGGAGGTAGGGCGGCGCTGCATATGTTTAGAACGAGTAAAGAAGGTGGGACGGAGCGATAGACAAGATCGATACGTTCACTGATGTATCTGTGGCTACCTCGAAGTTTCTTATAGATTGTTACCCTTGGACCTCCATTGCAAATTGCACACTGTTTACCCATTGCAAATGCAATCGCAAAAACGGAAGGCGTTGTCTCCCAATGGAAAAGAGGAAGAAGCTGTTCGTCAAGCTGCAGAAAAAGACGACGCTAACAGCCTATTCTAAACTTGTCAACAAACATGGAACATGATGCTGCGTCGAGAGCTGGAAAGGCACCACAAGAAAGTCCATGCTCGAGCATTACTTCACGTGCATTCAGCTGTCAAAGCCTCAAAATACATCTAGAAAACTGGAAGCCTTCCAGGGTGGTCTGGAAATCATGCCACATATTGTGGGGGGACCACTTTTACACAAAATCGATCATATCTCGGTTTCTAGGCAAGATAGAGACCTGATCGTTTTTGCATTCGATTCAGCGCCTCAAAATACATCTAGAAAACTAGAAGCCTCCCAGAAGGTGGTCTGGAACTCACGCTACATATTGTGGGGAGGACCACTTTTACACAAAATCGATCATATCTCGGTTTCTAGGCAAGATAGAGACCTGATCTTTTTTGCAATCGATTCAGCGCCTCAAAAAACATCTAGAAAACTAGAAGCTTTCTAGAAGGGTGGTCTGGAAATCATGCCACATATTGGGGGGGACCACTTTTACACAAAATCGACCATATCTCGGTTTCTAGGCAAGAAAGAGACCTGATCTTTTTTGCATTCGATTCAGCGCCTCAAAATACATCTAGAATATTAGAAGCCTTCAATTAGCAGACAAGAAAGTGTGGTAAGTAAGAAAAAGGTACATATACAGCAAATCCATTGGCTGTAGAGTCACAGCCTTCGAACCTTTCTTCTGAACAGAAAAGGAGTCAAGCCACATGATGAAGTGAAGGCTGTAAACAGTTTCAAGGAAAGCTAGACAATTGCGAGATGCAGAACAAGAGCTCTCGTACAACAAGGAAGCGGTGAGCGACGTGATCAGCGAGTTTTCGCGATTGCAGTAAAGAAAAGATTGCGAAGATCAAGGTTTTCTGCAAGTCAGATCGAGTGAGGCGACGTAATCAGAAAGCATCAGTTTAGAAGTGTTGTAGAGTTGTGGCGGCTGGGACCAGACAGATAGCTCTCAAATATCTTCCTAGAGGAGCATTATGACGGGCCTATGAGTGTTGAGTGTGAGATTTGTAGAGCAAGGCATTTCAAATCCGAGTCGTAAGCGGGCATAGCAACTTTTAATGATTGCAGTAATCATGGTAGCATTATCTAGGGCCCTTTACTAGCTATCCCAGACAACTCTACCGTTACTAACAAGTCAAGACGCCAATGAAAGGGAGTTTGGTGAACACATGCGCAACTACAACAGCACTGCACTGCGCTTGCGTCTATTGTAGCTGAGCTGGATATCCCACGAAGGCCTTACTGCATTCAAAATCACGGCCAAATTTACCACAGAAATGGTCCTGCATGTCCAGAGGAAGGTCAGACGCCACGATACGGTCAGGTGTACATTCTTGACGCATCAAAGGCGGCGGGAACCCAGCAAACAAACTTTACCCTACTTTGATCCGATCTCTCAGCACGCTCTTCCACGAAATCAGTGCTTTTGCGCACGCGTACAAATGCTGAACGACATAGCTCTTGAAGAGAAGGCTTCAGCTGCAGGGAAAGGGAGAACGGCGGTGCCAGTGAAGACGATATTTCAAAGGTCGAATTATGATCCACGCCGTTGCAGTGAACCATGTTGGAGAGGAAGATGTACCGGCAAAGCATAATCTCGCCGTGCGCTTCCGATCAGGAGGCCTGCGCAATGTTCGCGCTTACAACGCCGAATGTGACCCGCTCTTCTAGCCTGTTTTACTTCCACGTGGAGAGCTTGCATGGCACCCTAACATGTTAAAGAACCCGTCAGAATATCGTAGAGCGATTATAACACAGAAGGAATATTATTCAAACATGATAGCCGTAAGAGTGGTACTTAATCCTCTTCACTTCGCCGGCAAGCTCTTCCAACAGTTTTTGGTAGACAGCCATGTAAGAATTAAACAGAACTGTTTGAACCACGACCGGACCACCAAAGGGAACCCCGAGCAGGTAAATATTGCGGTCCTGCTATGTGACAGGAGATACGAACATCGAAGGCCTGCCACCAACGAGGAGGACCATCCTGTCAGGGCGGGACAGAGAGAACCGTACCGGTGGGGTCCCGCCAAAGAGGAAATGCCCGTAAGATTAAATACCGAGGAGTCGAGGGTGGTCAAGAGTACTGTAGGTGATCAGTAGTGATCAGGTGGTAGGAGGCTAGAAGTAGTAAACATGCCTGGGGAAAGAAAAGGCGCGGGAAAGGCCATATAAAGGGGGAACCTTGAGAGGGAGAGGTCGTCTTTTGTTTTTCCTCCTGCCCCGCCGCCAGTACCCCCCGCGGAGTTTTGGCTCCGTGCCCTTGGAACCTTAGTGACTGCCCTTAGGTGAACCTTTGTGGTTCGCNCCCTGACCCTCGGGGGACTTTTGTATTGTATTGTATACTTGATTTCGGTTTTTCGCATTAGTATTGTATTTGTGTTCGGAGTTTTTATCGTTGTGTTAATAAACTATTCATTTCTCGTGTTGTACCACACTCAAAGCAAATCACCCGTTCAGTGTAGTTCCTAGTAGGGACCCTTACAATCCTATCTTCTTCGTTTTTCTTCGTGCGAAGCTGGTGCGAAAATATTAAGATGCTATGACGATTGTTTCGGAATATGGAAAGCCATAACTGTTTATGACCATTTCTTGCAATCCGACGTGGAGCAGAATTGTAGAACAGCTCAATACAGGACAATCAGCTTCTAACCGGCGCTACATTGTTGGCGTGTTTCATATCAGATTGCAAGAGCCATGTATATACAGATCTTTTCAAGCGGAATATATTTGGAACTGTCGTTGCGCACATCAATGATGGAGTGTCAGAAAAGAGGGCTTCTTAACTGCCATACTTTACTAACGCTAGCTGCAGAGGATGAGCTAAGAAATGCTAATGAAATGGATACCGTTGTGCGAGCTGTTATACCTGATTCAATAATGGAATCTGCTCATGGTATTGTAAGAGCTTGCATGATGCATAGACTCTGTGATTTTGACAACCCGACCTTGCATGTATGGTAACGGCCAGTATTCAAAAAAGTTCCCCTAAACGTTTGGGGAGGCCACAAACATGGATTCAGACGACTATCCAGAATACCGACGACCGAACGATGATAGAACAGTACAATATGGTAGCACAACGCTTGATAACAGATCTGTAATACCGTACAATAAACATCTAGCGTTTCGATGTAACACCCATTTAAACGTTGAGGCCTGTGCTATGGTTCACGCAGCAAAATATTTGTACAAATATTGTATGCAATGGTCTAGATTGAGCGGCATATGTATAGAACAAATTGGGATGATGAGGTCGGAACAATAAACGGGATCCATGCGTTCGTCAATGCCAGATATTTAAGTGCTCCGGAACCTGTGCATGAATTGTCGGCTTCGACCTCCATCGCAAATCGCATACTGTTTACCTGTCACAAGTGCATGTGCCAGAAGCGAGAGTTTTGCCTTTCAAAGTTGACAAGCGGAAAAAAACTCCGTCGTGCTGCAGAAAGAGACACGACGCTAACAGCTTATTCTGGACTCAACACGTAACGTGAGCTGGAAATGCACCATAAGGTGAGGTTGGGTCTCAGACATTACTCTATGTCCAGCTGCCGAAGCACTTCTCATTCATGACTGTGATATGCAATCAATATGTGAAATTCTCAACGGACATCAAGCTGTTAATCTATATGACTGTCAATATCTCAGATCATGACACTCTTTGAATAGCGCCTATTGTGCATCATATTCAAATGGTTGGGCGAGTAGAACAGAGGACTAGTGATGGGGCATAGGCTTGCTCCAGTACTCGCAGTGGCATTGATGTCGAAAACTGAGCAACCTGTTTTAGAGCGTAGACCCATTTTGTACTGTCGGTATATGGACGATTGCTTTATTGTGTGCTCCACCCAGGTGGAGATGGACACCTGTTCCAAATTGTTCAACCAATCAATCGAACATATAGAGCTTACACGTGAGAAACCGACAGATGATTGGCTCGCTCACCATAATGTCGTATAAGTGCGAGTACCTTCAGGACTAGATGGTATTGTAGGCATGCCAGTCAAAACATACTAGTGCGTCCGTCGAAGCTGATGCGCACAAAACGACACGAGACATTGCGAAGGAACTCAATGTCCATCACGCTACAATTGTTCGGCATTTGAAGCAAATTGGGAAGACTAAGAAGCTTGACAAGTGGGTTCCGCATGAATTGACCGTAA
>UZAF01017955.1:20087-39033 GCA_900617895.1 Haemonchus placei | reverse complement strand
ACGTGTTCACCGACAATTTCGATTTGGAGCAACATTTGGGTCCTCGTTGAGCTCTGTATTCACTCTCGGGGTCGTCGATTGGGAAGTGATCAGGAAAAAAACTAAAAATTGCTATGGAAGAGGAAGTAGTCAGGTAGCCATGTGCAATCCCGTAGTTGTACCAGCCATCATTTCGAAGCGTTTTCTAAACTGTTCCTAAGCAAATGGAAATCTCGCCCCGCCCTGAATCAACCTCAGTGAATTAGGTATTGACATAAATATTCTATCCGGAGCTAGCTTTTTCTCTTTCCAGCTCTTTTGCTGATTTCCCTATTAAGACGGCTAAAGGCTCCGCTGGTGTATGGACATCCTCCGGCTTCTCCTGTGCCTTCTAGAGATTGTAAATGTGGAAGGACTCCAGTGGTGAAACTTCTTCGGGAGTGCGCCATGCACTCCCTTTGCCCTCGATAAGCGGGCGGATTGTTTCATGAGTTTGAAGGGCCTCTGAATGACTCAAAAATTTGTTTTCTTTTGTCTCACTTGCTGGTTTGCCTCGTGCAGATTGAAAATAGTGGTACCTTTTCGCTAAACTAGACCGACCTACGAATTTTGTGGGCCATGAGGAATGTCGTGATCACCTCATAGCCTTTCCTAAGTTAATTTGAAATTAGAAATTTCATTTTTTGATTATGATTGATGATTTAATTTTGTGATATGCAGCGGAAAAACTTCATAACAGATTATTTCAGTGGAATACGTCATGCTCTCGCCTTTCTTCCCTGCACACTTGACTGACTGCATTCATCATTCATTCTGATTCTTCTTGAATGAGATGTTTTTCACTGAAATTTCCCTTCTTTCGAAGAGTGATGCATCCATCAATCGAGCTCATACGAGTTAATTCTAACGGTTGCAAGAAAAAAAAAGTTTAAAATTACCTCATTCGCTTGTAAATTTTTCGTTCGTTTGGACCACACTTACCCTCAAAAAGTTTGATATGTTCGCTATTTTCAATCAAGGTTCTGTATCATTGTATACTCAAGAGATTTCGGGGTCCGTTCAATTTCTTCGGTCTGATTAATCACAAACCACCTCTCCAAGCCTGGAAATCAAAAATCGTGTAACCAAACCGCGGCTTTTCCATAAATGGGAGGAGTTTTCTAAGTGGGAGGGGTTTTCATCCACAACTGCATTCACTATTTTCAGTGGGTCAGAAGCGGGGATCCCGTAGTCACATAGAAGGGGGATCACACATTGGCCAAGAACATAGAAGGGAACCGCATGGAAGGGGAGGGGGCCACATGGAAGGGAAAGAACATCTAAGCCTTCAATTTCAGTGGTTCCTTGGTGTCAAATTTGTGAAATCCTGATAGGTTTTGTCTTTTATAAGAGCTTTCTATAAGCCCTGGATCAGCAGATCCGAGCACTTCCACGAATTCGGCTTATCATCACATGCATGGCGTACACCAAGGAGCTGTGATCAATAGGGTTTTTTGTTGTTTTGTTCCTCACACGTATTACGGGGGGATTCGGTTGTTATCGAACCACGTTTATTCCATGCTACCGTAATCCCCCATGTCCTTTTTGGCATTATTGCCATTACAGTATGAAAAAGTCAACAGACGACAGACGTTCAAAAAAAAGTAAAATAACGCAGTAAAGTTTTGTAAAATAAAACTCCCATATGGGGACAGAACAATACTACCGTCATAATCCAAAATTGTAAGCAGTGCCAGTAAACCAAATAGACATTCATTCGGCCCTCATTATTAAGCTTCTACCGTAGTTACAGTACCGTAGTAGTGGTACTGTAACTGTAGGAAAGTAGAAATAGACGACCCAGCAAGTCAATATAGTACTCTTGCGGATGGGTGTTTTTCAATGGCATAGAAAAAACCGCTGTGTGCACTCACTCCCCCTATTGAGCTTTCACTACCGTAACCGGCTAGGTGGGGGCATAGCACTTTCTTCCGCCATGTGTATCGAACAGAGACCGGACCGGTTTGATTTGATTGTTAGGGTATTTAACTTTCTAGTTGAGTTTCGATAGTGAGATGAGTAGCTGATTGAGATGTCAGAGATGATTATTGACTGGATCATTGCGTTCTGACAATTCATTGACCAAATCCGTCGATCTAGCACACGTATGTACGTACGATCATTAACACCCCGCAATGGGTGGATCGGCCCCGGCTGGATGGCTCGATGACACCCCCAAAATAGATCGCGACCACCATCGAGGTGTCCCCAAATTGCCCTTTTGCACAGAACAGAGATTGTCTATTGGATTTGCCGTCTAAATCTGCTCGTTTTGTTGATTCTATCACCGTTTCCTCATTCATTAATCGTGAATGTGGGAAAAACGGCTTCCTGATGGGAAGCTTCGAGGGTCTCATTTCCGGATCCCCATTAGGTCAACTGGGCCTTCAACCTCTTTAACAGGGCTTTACTTCACCTTTCTCGGAAGACATAGGTATTGACTGGTAAAGCTACCTTTACTGATTCTCGTTCTAGCAGGCCTACTCCTCAATACCCGCTCGATTGCGATGGAAAAAGAGGGGCACGGCGAATCCCCCGAGGTCTTGCCATAAGGAATCGTAACCTAATTAACCTTTATCGATCGATTAGGGATAATCCCTGGATCGAAGACGTCAGGACTACTATCGATGGCTTAGAATCCCACATCAAAAGTGTGTTCCTGTGATTAATGTAGACCTGCTCCCAAGTGGGGGTGGAGCCTCTAGGTCGACAAGCAGACATGTGGGCGGGGCCGAGCGTCGCGGCGACAGCGGTAATCTGCCAACGCGCGTCGCGCGGCGCGCGAATCGTTGCTGCTGCTGAAGCACGAAGGGGGCGGTCCCCCCTGTGTTGTCCGCAGTTACTGTGCTATCTCGTCCCGATGGAGAGCTCTGTCTATTCGATGACCCCGCAGATGATGTTACTGACACACTGGAGGTCATTCGCTGTGCTATGCGACCTCCTCGTCCTCCACTTCCTCGCCCCTTCCATCAGAACGGACACATTACGCCACATCTACTCAATCCAATCTCTATAGATCTGTCTGGGAACCATTCTTTTACTTACTCACTTTCTAAACCATTACCTGGACGTTCATACTTCGAGTACTCCAGTCGCACGTACTCATTTCGAACCCTGTGGATTACGGTAGTTTTCGACATGTTCGGACGTGTTATGACACGTTGATCTACCGTAATTTCCTGTGATCGATTTTGGCGCGGTGGTTCAAACCTGCGACCGGGCGTCATTTTACCGGTCATCCGTCGCCATGGACGCCGTTCCTGTTGTCCACTCCTCCGGTCATCCTTTCATTTCCATTCTTTTCCTCTCCTTTACTTGAGTAATAATGTAAAGAATATTTGAAGCCATTTTTACCGTTTTTCTCATTCTCTTTAGGGTCATTTTTGCACTTTGAAAGAGTTCATTCTTGAAACGAGTGCACTTTAATGGCCTTGTCTTTTTTCTACAATCTACGCCTTTGCACCACTATATGTGTGNTTTTATGAGAAGTTTTTCGAGTTTGAATTACTCATCCTTTATGTGGTTCTCGTAAACCATCGTGGTTTCAAAGTTATTCGCCATCAATTCCCGTTTATTCCATTGGAAAGTGAACCATTCGCCAAAATAATCTTTTTTTTTTATTTCTATGTGCTCAATAGAGCAGAGCTACTGGGGCGTTTGTTATGGAGCAATATTCTCTTTAGAAAACTCATTATCTTTGCGTTCAAAACGCCAAGATCTATTTTGCTCCCATCGGTTGCCTTCAAATGCGTTCAGCTCACCGGTCTTGTTTATTTGTTTTGTCACCGCACCGTTGCTTGGCCCCCTAAATGATGTCCTCATAGCTACAGTTTTTTAATAGAGATGACTCAACTAGGTTGTTATCGTGTTGAATCAAACCGTCGACATTTTCGGTAACTATTTCTTCTCTATGAGTCATCCATGTAGACGTTTCTATACAGCGGAAGTCTCTATGTCGTCGTTGCTGTCGTACACCCGGAGTTTTAGTTAAAAAGAACTCGTTCACTTATAGAGTATCGCCAGTCGTCTATAACTCCACTTCACATTATTACACTGACGATGTTAGAGGAACAAAAGATTGTGCAGGAAACCGTCGCGACCACCGTTGTTGAAGAGGAGCAGGCACCGGCTCTTCCCACCTCCGAGCCACCAAAGGACGACGTGGGTAAACCGGCTGAGCCTGATGTGAGCACTTTTTTTTGTTGTGTGACCAGTGTTATCTTCAATACTACCGAAAAGGGGCGTGTGAACTGTGTGGGGTTTTTCTTGCCGCACAGGCGGAGATAACAAGTCATGTCTCCTTTCTGAGTAACCCGTCTTTTTGATTCCTATAGCAGAAAAGGACACCATGAGTAATTTTCTTCGAGAGCATTTTTTATTCCCAAAGCGTTCGTGTTAGTATAGATCCCAGCGTTCATTTTTCAAGATAATCAAAGCGTAGTAATGGAACCTCATAAAGAAGCCATCACTACCCCATCGTTAAGGTCACCGAGGCACCGAAAACCGATGAGAAACCATCTGAAGAGGCTGGAAAAGAGGAGAAACCATCTCATCGTATTTTCAAACGGCCTACGCTGAAATGGGGTAAGAAACGCGACGAGCCAGCTGCTCAACGAGAACCTGAGCAGGCGAAGGATATTCGCGAGGACGCTCTGGGATGGATTGCGCAACAGATTCCACCAGCTGTTCACAAGGTAGGGTCTACATGATACTGTCGAACTACTACTACGAGTTATAAGAATTCTTTTAGGTCAACTACTTCGTATTGGACTGGGCTCAGAAATTGGCTTATGGTGAGTCAGAACGGCCACCTCTACCAGGCAAGGACGGTTCAGTGACTCGTAACCAGTTTTTGGCCTTCTTGCGTGATGGGAAACTACTGACTGCCCTTGCAAATAAACTGCAGGTGAGACAAGAACTGTTAGTCATTCGTGCAATTGCCCTTTTGTTCGTACAGCAGACAGAATTGCAAAACATTATTGTGCGCTCTCGATCAAAAGGTTATGTATCCATGGCAGCTGAGAGTACTACTTTTTCCTGTCTAAATGCCAATGATGAGCTGACTGGTTTATTTGTGCCCATGGATAAAGGCCTAATTACACTTTTCATGCGTAATCATCGGTGCTTGAGAGGTCTCTTTCGCAATATTAATGCCATTACGTTCTTATAATCCAATAATCGTGTGAAAATTACCTGATGCTATTGTGAAGGGTTCAGAATTCTCCTATTTCTAAGGTCCTCTCCATAGTGGATGGTGCTGAATCTAGTGATAGGCAGCGCTCGAGAGTAGAATTATGTTCATAGCACATTTATGAATGAAATATCAATATTTTCAGCCTGGAGCAGTGAAAGTCGAACCTGAGATAACCGCTGAAGCTGCTCCAGTAACAGAGTCTGCACCAACAGCAGAAACGGAGAAACCGGCCGAGGCACCCGCCGCCGAAGGCGAGCCTTCTAAGGAAGGAGAAGAGAAGAAGGAAGAGCCTGCCACGGAACCAGCAAAAACTGAGGAAAAGCCCGCAGCTCAGAAGACTCAAAAAGAGAAACAAGCCGATCTTATCAACCAATTTGTTCTCTGGGCAAGAGATATACTTGGATTCGAGGAAGGAAAGGTGAGAACCTTGCCATTGTTATCCGTCGACAATTGTTTGCAGACGTTTTATAAGCAACAAGTAGTGTTTTCCGGTGAGAGGGTGTGTTACTAGCTGGATTGGTCAGGCATTGAAAATTATGCATTGAATTGCTTCTCAGTATTGACCAAATGGCGTGACTCGCTGGACTGGAAGGCAATATCTGCTCAGGCTGACCTTGGTTGTTCTTGATAAGCGCTAATGAACTCGTTGGCCTGCTGCTGTGTGAGGCGATTATTTGCTCTTCAAAGATATTATAGAGGTGACCATCCGCAACACTCCAATTGATGTTGAGTACACTGGGCCACTTATGTTGGTTCTCAATACTCCCAAATAGGACATATGGGCTGGTTGCGTGACATTGGCTAGGGTTATTATATGAATGTATACTATCCGATTGGTCGTTGACCTAGTCCAAAGGTCGACTCTGCGAAATGGTGTAGGAACACATTTTCCAATCTCAACGTAGAGGACCTTCAGAAGAAGGTACTGTGAAAAAGTGGTTGTTATCAATCTCCAACCTGAAGAGTACATTATTTGACAATTCTCGCGTCAATTGTTATGAGTCATACGCACTTTCCCTGCCCTGATGGAATGTGTTTACACTTCTTTCTACTTCCGGAGTGAATTGGTTGTGGGAGCCGTCGTTGGTCGCTTTGTGTCACCGTTAGGATCGGCCTTCATGTATCGGGTGTAGTGACCTCCAATTGACTAAAAGACTGCCGAACATCAGATAGCAACATGACTCGGGTCAGCGTGTGACAGATAATTGCGCAAGAAAAGGTTGATGCGCTTGCCAGGGTATCGTGAGTTGGAAGCCATGATTCTTCCAGTAGAATAATTATTTGACGGAGTGTGATATGGTCTGAAACGATTCCTTTCAAATGGTGCGTATTGTTTAATTAGCAAAGGGCCTTATTCAAGGCAGTATCGGCCATTTTCCCAGGCAACTTTCTTTCCTTTTCTTCATTGCCGCCTTCCTTTGTTTAGGAACTATTATTATCGGCTAATCTCATAAATACGCGATACTGTGGCTTACGGCGGTGCGCGTACTTGGCTTATGTGCCCTTCAAGGTCAATGAACCGCGGCGTTTGTTTGGGCTGCAGATCAGCGTTTGGCTTGGCAGTTAGCCACGGATTTGCGGAGCTGTTGTGCACTTTGTGCTCACTCAGCGACAGTGCATTAATGCGAAGAATTGCATTTGTGATTAATATTTAAGTGGTAATGGCAAAAAAGTAATGCCACAGTTTAGTATCTCCTGATACTGTTTCTACTGATCAGCTCATTAGGACGACAGGGGATTGGTGGTTTCAAGCAAGTTATTCAAATTCGATTCTTGGCTGTTTTGTTGGTATTTTTTGACATTCGTCTCTGGAGTCTGATGGGGATGTTACGTTCCCAGTCGCTGTAAACTGGGAGCTCGATACATCTGGGCTGATATTGCTCCTGTACAACTATTTATTGCGGTCTGACCCGTTGTGTCGTTCGATTCACTTATGAAATTCGATATGGGAACAGATATAACCGCTAGATGGAAAGCGGGTCGTTCGGTCACTCGGTCGCCCCACCATTTCCTCGTTCGTTCGGCAGGTACGAGACGGGATACGCGTCAGCCCCACAAATATGCAAATGGACTCGCGTACTGATTGATGACGACATCACGTCACAGACAGGTCGAGTGTGTGTTGTAATGCAATACTCGAATGAGGAGAATTCCCCAGAGATCGTCTTACCCTAAATTTTCGCTGAACTGTAACGCTAGAGGTTTTTGTTGGTTGTGGCCAAAAAGATGTTTCCCAGAGTTCAAGCTTTGCTCGATGTTGCAACCTTGAAAGGGTCACCGATGCTACTTTTCCGAGCCTTTCATGCTTGCAACAATGAGCTAATCTCGTCGATCATTGAGCGGGCGCATTTGTGGCATTGTGTAGTTGAAATTCAATTAGGCCTTCTTCCTCGACGTTATTTATGAGCACAGGGGCACATTGCAACAGAGTCTTACACGCTGGGTGCAGAGTGAGGCCATTTATGGGATATTCTCGGGCAGGCGCACGATCGACTTGATTAACGGACGCGCGACCAGCTTTTGGGACCTGGAAATGTTCGTTGTTTCTGATAGACGCAGCATCGTGCGTTTTCGCTCAAGTTAATTGTCCTTTCCCCTTGGCCGCAGCAGACACCAAATGGCTCCGCGGACTGACCGAGCAAAGGAATATGAAATAAGAGCTTTTGGCGTGCGTGTTTCTTCCGAGTGTGCATGTTGCGAAATCTTCCGCGGTGAGTTCATTCAGGATGCGAATCGGAGAGAGCTTCTAGGTGTTATCCTTTCAGTTTTTCGGAATTAGGTTGTCAGTCAAGTTGTTTGAGGGTGGACACACAGTAGTGACGGGCCTCTTTTGATCGTTGACTGTTCACAACAAATAACAACGCGACGATTGGGCGCCAGACTAATGGCTCCTTAATGTCCGTAACTTTTGTGAACAAGTGACATGACATGTATGAGTCATCTTGCACTGAGCGAGTCATTGAAGAATTGCTTCGATCTACGCGGGGATGGAATGAGGGATGAGTCTGAGGTGGATCAGGACTTAGTGTTTAGAGGATTTCCTCGAGCATAGATCAAATTCGCAACCATTGCTTTACAATTCATCAAACTGAATTAGTTGCTGAAGGGAAGGAAGGGGATTTTCAGTTATTCTTGATTTTTTTAGAACATTCTTGAAAGCACGCCACGGTGGTTGAGTAGGTGTAGGTGACGGAAACCATTACTATGCGTTTTCGGGTGATCGTGTTGGGTTATCTTGTCCTGGATAGTGATACTGAGACTGTCTAGGTCACAAAACTGAATTTGTGATGTATTTCGAAAAGTGTGACGGGCGGACTAAGATTCTTTGTTGCTTCGGTTTACTTCTTTGTAGGTAGATGTCTTCTCAAACAACAAATCCCTGTAAATTACTTATTTTAGGGAATGACCGCAGCAGATCTATTGGAAAAAGGAAAATCTGGCTATCCAGCCGTATTTGACACGCTCTGGCAACTTGCCATGAAAGCACAGGTGAAATTCCAACAAGAAGGCATTGATGTCGACAGTGTGCTTAACGCAGCCAGCCAGGTTGTTCGCACTAACATCATCCAGTCGATTCTGAACTTTTTCAAGGTTTGCGAGCTTGTTTTAGAAGTTCTAAGCTATGAGACGTGACCCGTGTCCGTATCAGATTTACATATTTCTTTTTTTTTTCAGCGTCGCCCAGCGCCTGTCGCTGAAAAGAAAGATGAGCCCGCAGAGCCCGCTCCGGCTGAGGGTGGAGACGCAGCACCAAATGCGCCTGAGGGGGAGCAAGTAGCTGAAGAGGAATGCAAAAAGGTGGGTGTATTCAGAATGTGTAATCAGTCTTTATGTGTAGGTAGCAAAGAGTCTTGATTAGAAGTCTTCTTCATTTCAGGTTGACGCATTGACGTCAGCACCCGTTGCGGCTAATTGAAATTTCCCAAAGATGGTCCGCCATTCCCCTTTATTCCGTTCAGATCTGCCGGTTGTTTCTTTCCCCTCTACGACGTTCCCCAATCACCTTCTGTAGAATTTCAATCTTAGGTAAGCTTTTTTTCCAATACCATCAATCGCATAATTTTCTCAACACCCTAGATGCAATAAACTAGACGCTATGATAGGTTACTGGTCTTCGCTGGTATATAATCGTCGTACAGCCCCGAAAATTGTGGGAACTTGGTCGCGTCGCGGCGCTCGTTCGTTTAACAGCCTCTGTTTTCCTCTATTGAATTCGCTGTGGAACTATTCTATATCCGCGAATGACCGTAACATAGAATCAGTGGGTCCTGCTTAATGTGTGCGCGTTTATGGGGGTGGCATATGCGCGAGTGGGAAATGGAAGAAAAAGACCTGGTAGGAAGAAAGGTGACGGTTGGCCTTGTTCCGCTTCTTTCCTTTCCACATACCATTAATGTTTGTGGGTGGACGTATGCAATTCAGCCCATGCATGCACTTCTGTGTGAGTCATCTCGAATAACTACTATTACTAGTGACTCTTCGCTTGACTGGTTTTCTATTGGAGCACCTGGCGATGGTTTGGGAATCTAATTTGGGCTAATAATGATGTTTTCCGTGGAGTGACGACAAAACAAGGAAAAATAGAAATTGTTTGATGGGTGATTGTTATGCGTAGGATAAGTGGTCAGGGAATTGGCTAGAGGGTTATGTAAAAGTGCGCGTTGCGTTGTCGCGCATGCGTTCCTGCTTTTGTTTTGCGCAGTGCTCTGTCCACCAACCACCTCCACCACCACACGGCTGGTGTTTATCGTCTATGCAAATTAGTGCTGATTGTGGTGTCGGTGGTTGAGAGGGGGTGAGATAGGGTCATTCGATGAGAGGCGAATGAGACAGATAGGCGGTGTCACCACAGCTCTAGGGATGAGTGCGCGACCCGCGCGGATGCTGCTGGATGGCGGTTGAGAGATTTGCTGGCATCTGGCGATGGCTATCTCGGCTTAATGTGTCAAAGATTGCACGTCCCGTATGAATTCTAATAGCTTTGGCCAGGAGTAGTCGTAAATTGTAATGGAACACCAACCCGTCCGTATATACAGTACGCGAGACATTGAAGGTCGCGGCCGGAAGTGATTAGAGACATATTATGTGGTGCGGTGGTGTAAAGGTGACCGGCGAGTGCATGATCGACCTTCAAGCAGCGTCGAGGTAGAGCGAGGTCGAATGACAAATCGGTCAGTATGTGCCGTAGTTTGACAAGACAATAAGATTGAACTGAGGGTAAGGGAACGTTGGCAAATGACCGGTGCCATGAAGCTTGTATAGTAGTCGTACCAGCCCGAGATGGAAAAAAATGAAATGGGTAGGGCCAACGCCATAAAAACTTGGTCCGCAATTGAGTTCTATATAGTTTCCTCTTCAAGAAACTGTCCAGAACAAGGTACGAACCTATTAAGATGTTTATTTTCTCCAGATCTGCTTTCGACCGCAACTTGACGTGTGGTCGTCAAGTTCGAGCTTCAGTTCCATTGTGAAGTTGTCACCAGTCGTTCCCCATTCACATAATCTTCACATAATTTAAACATATATCTGATAAAATTCAATTGTTTATTGTTTCTTACGAAATTATTTTTTCTTATAATGTCTCCTGCCACTGTACTTCCTGTGCGCTTCTCGGATAGTGACATATGTCCATCTATGAGCAAAAGGATGAAACGGTTGAGGAGGGACGGTATTTGGTAGCTGATAGCTTGATATTTTGTCATTATCATTGTTCGATTGCTGTCTCTTAGCGATTGAGGTGAGGCTTGACGAACCTCAAAAGGTTTTGTTATTCAGTGGTTTGTACGAGTTGTCATGTAAAGTAACTACTTACTATTCGTCAAGCATCGTCTAATCGTATTGTTTGTTGTAAATGTATTTTTCCATATCCGCGCGAGAGATTTCTTCTCCCTTTCTTGTTTACTTCTTCTTCGACCTCGATTGAGGGTCGCGCCGATCGTCATTATCATCATCATGCGTATATTCGATAGCATTATTATGCCTCTATTATTTCAGTTTTTCCCCTCTTTTTTTTCGAATCGACTGCTCTCTTCCTATTGAATTGGCGCTGCACACATTTAATTAAACTGTATTTTGGTTGAGATTATGCTTGGTCTTCAGCTTGTTGTGTGTTGACATGCAAACCGAGGTAATAAAAGTCGCCTTCACATGCATAGGTTTTTTCATAGGGCTGTCGATATCAGGTATTCATATCAGTTTTGGCAGTTTTCCAAGTTCAGTTCTTCATGAAAGTAGTAAAAATTTCAAGTTTTGGTGGCTACGCGAGCCGGAAGGTATTATTTTCTCGCCTTTGAACATTCACACTAACAAGGGGGGACATTGTGTGTGGTGTTTGTAAGGCGGTGTGAATGTGTTCGACGACTAGATTATTCCATTAATGTCCCACGACAGCCCGTTGGGGGTGCATGCACAACGGCGTCGTCGCCAACGGCTCACCGGTGAATAGCAATCGAGCGGATTGTTTTGCTGTCCTCTGGCCTCCATGCCTCCATGTGTGTGTGTGTGNGGAAGCTGTTTTTGATTGTTGGGGGATCGGAAAACGAGAATTCGTAATTGAGTTGGGTTCTGAAGGGTGGGGAACGTGGTTTGGGTGGGTGCTGGGAAATGTGCTAGCCCAAGAAAAGGGGGTCAGGAATAGTAGGCTTCAGTTAAACAGATAGCACCTTGCTTAGGTGGGGAATGTGTGGTAGTATGGCTGAGAAAAGGAAGATAGGTTGAATCGCGTCAAAACCCTTCATTTTTTACAATACATTGAAGATAGAGGGTCCTGGCACGGTTGCCTGAGGTCATGTTCGACGGGGCGACCTCAATGGCGCATCCTGACCCGTGTCAACATTTTTACTGACCATTGATCTTTTCAAAGAAGCTGGTGCCAATCGATGGTAAACTCCCAGAATGAAGTACATGCACATGTGAAAAGTGCTCTTTTTCTTCGGTAATACTAATTTACAGACTCCGTGTGACTTGATTAAAGACATAGTCTACGTAGGCAATTGCCATGATTGCTTTTCCACGGACAGCCCCATGTACTCTTTCTTTACGGCACTTCAGACACAACGATCTTTCTACACGAAATGCTAATTCCCCAGAGATCGGATGGGACCGAAAGCCTATTCATATGCAGCAGTGGACGACGACNGACGACGACATTTTGCAATAAGCAGCCATCTGACAGCGGCAACCGTTTGGCAGCGGTTGACTGCTGCAAAGTACTCCCCTTAGAAATATGCGGTGGTTATAGATAGTGAAAAACTGCCGCACCATGCAAATAGATGGCACCATGGCTTAAAGAAGCACGTGAAAAAGTGGACCCTCGAGGTTGAAATTGAAGGGTGAAACACTGCCGGAGTGGATGGGGAACGGATGGGAGGGATATGATGGGCTGGAAGTGAAAAATTGAGGTCTCCCCCTCTGGTGGCGTATTTCCCCATAAATATTATGAATATTAAGTGTAAGGGACAAAAAAGCCCAATGAAAGGGGCTGATCGGGCCCAAAGGTGGGCTTGACTCAGTACAGGGTCGAGTTGGATCATGCCTGTTTTCCCAGGTAGGCTAGGAGGGTTGCTACGTTCAAAGAAGGTGATTTGGCTCGAGACACGTACATGCATTGAACCGTCGTTGTGAAGTCTACGTGAAACGGAGACATTGCCTTCCCGGTTGTTGTTCAATGTTGATTGTTTGTTCTAGTCTATTCTGAATAAATAAATAATTAGCAAGAAGCGATAATGGCGATTGACTAGACCATATGCTTGTTCCGTCAGATAACATCACACTTTAATCGAGTTTTTCGTTCCCTCAGATGGCTTCGATCTCGATTTAGAACTTGTTTAGATTAAGGGGGATAAAGAACGAAACTTGTCATCGCAACTCATTCCATCCGTAAGGAACGAAGAATAAGGTCTTTTCGATTCGGGGCAATCCCATTCAGGGGAATGTCTACCCGGGCGACTTCCTTTCAAAATCGCATTGGTGTTGCATAGAGCCACTTTTGACTTTGGGGGACCACCCGATATGCAACACATTTTTGCCTTTCCAAACAAGACTAATTCTAGCCCATTGGCTCCATAGAAGTCAGAAGCTTGATGGTTCGGGCGATTTCCGGCCCGGAGTCCGATACCCTTACCATGTGGATGAAGCCGCATAGCAATACCTGCAACTACTTCGTTAAGATCTTGCTCTGTAATTATAGGAATTTTCAATATGCGGCTTGTCCCAAATGACCCAAAAGTACATATCTCAGTGCCAGTGAACTTGTTTTTCCTCTTCTCAATAATTTCAAGGGTCCAATAGGTAATGAGTAAGATTATTTCTTAGAAGATGAACATATGGTAAGTCAAGTTCCATTGGAAGATTGTTTCGGATTCTGGGCTCCCACATCGTCGTTGACATCCTTGGCTGTTCTTAGTATTTAGGACGCTTGTATAGGTTCATGGGACCGCACCTTAACCTACTCGAGCTTGGCTTGGGGAGTCAGACTCATGTGGGATCAGGCCTGACCCTGAGGACTTGCACAAGCGTCCTAAATACTAATGACTTTTTGAGTCTTGGCTGACGGCAGGTAATGTCTGGCTCTTAGGAATGCAGTCAAGGACTATTATTTCCAAGTTACTGAATCGACTGCTTTGGTAAAGGGACGTGCCAAGTGAAGGGTTCTAAAGTAGTTAAGAATAATGAAGGCTTTCAAGCTAGCTTTTACTAGGCAATTATTTCTCTACGATAGGCTGCTTAATTGCTAATTATTTTGTCAAATTGCCTCAAAAATTACTGACTTCANTTTTATTTCACTTTGCCTAATTCTCTAGGATAAAACAGCTGAATTTCAGTTTTCCAGAACATTCTATAGGAGCAATATAAAAAGAGTCAGAGACTAGGCTGTCTGCGCCACTACGATTCTGAATGGGAGTCGAATGCGGGGCGCATCTCACAATAAAAAACGGGATAGGTGACGCCGAAGACTTTCTCCTTTTATTTTTTTTTGAACTAGTTTCACCCGAAATGAAAGCGATGAACCGAATTACTATGTATATGGAGTTGGCGAAGATACTGAATAATAATAAGCTCCAGAAATTAAATTCCAGGGCAGGCATGAAATATGGAAGGAACCTCTTGGGGAGAGGTGGGGGGAAGGGGGGAGGGCGGTGGTAGATCGACTCTATAAACAGGGGCAAGTTTGATGTGTTGTCCATAATTTCCTCATTAACAACCATTGAGGGCTGGTCCTTATAAAACTCAGTGGTTGGCTTTTTGAATGAGCAAGCATGAGTGGAATGAATGAAGTTTTTCAAAAGCTTCTAAAAATAGAGTAATGTAATCGGATAGGTTGTGGAAGCGCAATGGCAAGCACCATCGCTTTGCATACGAACTCTTCGCCTATGGGAACGTTTTCTGTTTGAGATAAAGGATAAAGTTTCGACGTTACTCAGTCCCTTTTTGGGATGCGCCGAATGATGGAAGGTTTACTTCGCCTGGTCAAGTATCTATCCGGGACTCGAACCGTGGATCGTGCGTGTGTGATAGCGCGCCACTTACCACTACGCCATTTCCACCACGAAGAAGTCAAACTATGGTGAGACCCACCCAATCACTCGAAAATCATATTTCTCAGCGAAAGCCTGTTCGAATTGTGTTATGAGCTTTAGTTCTGAGGTGCATGGACTCAGTAACATTGTGGGATACGGTAAGGGACGCTATAGACTTGAATTTTGCTCCCTCCATAGACGGCAAGAGTCCGTCGTCCGTGGCCCCGTGCAAGTAAAACATGGGCAAAACCCTTTTGCAATATCCGAGACTTGAAGGGCAAGCAAAATGATTAGATATGCATCGATTCCATTGTCTCCGCCCTCTCTGGGCCTCCGGAAGTGCTAACGTGCTTCCTATTCCCAGGAAAGGTTGAGTGGACCAGGTCAATCTCTTTTTCACTTTGAAGCTACAGCTGCGTAAGACGGTAATCATACGGTTTGCTAAGATATTGGAGCAACATTTTTCGGTTTCCAGTAGGGAAGTGGTGGGCGAATCATTGGAGTGACCGACGATCCGGGCAAGGTTTTTAAAATCGCCCAAACGCACTCTCCTCCTTCAAAGATCGGAACATGAGCACTCAATCGGTCCTGAAAGCGATATATGCGAAATGGCAAGGAAAATGTCCTCAGGGACATGGCTTTTTCTATGCAAGTAGCGCTGACGAGTAGCCAGCTTCGTCGGCATCTTCGACCGAATGCCGCTTCAATTCTAGCCTGGAAGCGATAAACTCGTCTTGAACGGCTATATTTCACTGGACAAGAATGGAACCGCAGCTATACATCAGGGAACCACTTCTGGAGGCTATTACGTATAGGGGAAGTGAAAGACAAAATGCTCTCTCCGTTAAATAAATCAGAATTACGTATGCAGTGAACACAGTGTAAAGTCTGTAGAGCGGTTTCTTTGGGGTACAACTGGATTTGGTTTTGCTCCTTCTTTCTTTTCCCGAATCATGCACCCGTTCTGACGTTAGAATCCCGAAGCAGCATCGTGCAGATCTCTTTTAATATTCAATTAGAATTGGATTCCTTAGGGTCGGCTGTTTGGGGGAGGATTGAATCTCACGAGCAGTAAATGTGCAGTGTATTGCCCTTACTCAGTGGCACAACACTCTCTCATGGCAGACTTCGAGATGACCTAATGGAAGATAAGGTAGCTCGGACCGGAGATACGAATTGACCGTTGGGCCAGTACGAAACTGGATGGATCACTCGGAACGTCAAAGGACCACTGGGAGCGCTAGCGTGATGAACAGACACGAGAGGAATGCTATGCATCATGTCTCTCAAGCGAGTACGATCTACTCTTGTTTGCGGCAGGGACGAATGGAGGGGTTACTTGCGCCCGCTCAAGGGATTCGATGGTCAGTGGGACTACGTGGTACAGGATACTCTACTATATATTTGATAGAATTGTTTGGTGAGTAATTAGGCGGAAGTAATCTCGGAGCAAATGGCCCACTATCATACCTGCAAGGCCCGATCGGATCCCGGATCGATACTCGCCCAAGCCAACTAAGCCTTCTTCCCGGGTAATTAGGTAATTAGTACTACACTGGTTTGGGTGGATAAAAGCATTGACTCATGCATCAGCTCTACACCGCAAATCATTGTGTAGGCCATTCAATTCGCCAGTACAATTTGGGAAAGAAATCAGGTGTCAGAGCGCATCCCCAAGCGGGTTTCATTAACGCCAAGTACTTCATAAGACTATTTGGTGAACATTCGAAGTAGAACACCCTTTATTGAACAAAAACGGTTTAACTTACTGTTTTGAAAGTGTCTGATATTAAACATATTGAATATCCAATTAGAATATCTGATAAACAAGTAAATAAAAATAAGTGAAAGAATATAGTGTAAGGGATAAAAAGCACGGTGCTAGGAAAGCACATGTACGTGTTCGAGCCCCGTCCGAGACTAAAGTTTTGCCAAAAACTCGCTATCCTCTCAAGTGGATGTAGAAATTCTTTTATTTTCGGTGTATTACTACATAGTAATTGTACCGATTGACATAAAATCGGAGCTGATTGCTCAAACATCTCTGATTGGTCCGGTAGGTTTATCATGCTCGGCTACCGCAACAGAAAAATCGAAATAGATTTAAAATGCATGGTGAAATAGAGACTGCGGGCTGCTGCAGCTGGGCCTGCTAGGCGGCTAGCCATCCGTGTTCGCATGTGAAGAAAAACGATATTGAAATTGATAGAAACAAAGTGCAAAAGGATGAAAAAGGGGTTTAACTCGAATGGAGATAGCTTTGCACAGCGCTATGCAGCCGGCGACGGCGGCGGTATACGATAACGATGATGCTGGGAAAGGGAATTCTTGGAAGTCTCGAGTTTGCAATGACGTTCAGAATCCGATTTCTGACGGCTATGAAGCATAGTGGTTTTTCGCTGAGCCTTGTGTAAGTCACATGAAACGGTAATTTTCCTTAATCATACTAGTGAGTGTTGTTTGTTTATTTTGATATTGATGACCCAATAAAAACATTTTTCCTTCATAAATGGTGGAGGATAAAGTTTTAAGCGTCAATCAACCCCGTCTGAAGGATGTGCCTCGCATTCGAATTCTATTCAGAATCGTAGCGGCGTGCTGAATTTGTATGTGGCCTATACAATGACTTGCGGTCACCAGCTGATGTTCAAGTCAGTGCTTTTATCCTCCCAGACGAGTCTAGTACCAATTAACCGCCTCCGGAGGGATGGAAGGTTCGGTCGGCTTGGGCGGATATCGATCCAGAATTCGAACCCGTGGCCATGGGCGTGCGATAGCCATGTCGCCACTTGCCACCACACCACCTTTGCCCTTTTTCATTTATCGTTTTTCTTCCATAAAATAGTAAAATAGAGTTAGGTACAACAGGTTCTACTAAGGTATCTAATCGAGTATAAAGTGGTAAGTATTTCTACTTTGGAAGGAAGTTGTCAAAAAAAATCAAGTCGATAAGCCCGAAAGCAAGGGGGCGAAGTAGCCAAGATCGTACTAATTCGGCGGGCATGCTTCATGTCTACGGGGTAGTACTTCGCTGTACTGAAGTACATGTGCGAATCTTCTGAAAATTCTGATCAAAAAGAATTACTTGGGCAAAGGCAGTCTTGGTAAAGGATTTCAACGATGGAAAAACCTAAATTGCATAATAATATTCGAGATCTCTATCTCTTTCGGAGAATTTAGAGAGTTCCGGGTTTTTTGGAGTTTGTAATTTTTTTTGATATCAGTGAAGAGTGAAGTGTGCCAATGTTAGAAAGGACACTGTATGAAAATTTGAGGTGATATTGACTGCATGGATGGTTTGGGCCTCGAATCCTGTTTGGGAATATTGCGATTCCTTTTTTTTGGGGAGATGATGTCTACTACCACTTATCATTGACTCTGACAGTAAGAAACTCTGAAGTTGACCCTAGCTGATCTCTTCAGGATTTAGGCCCAGACCTAATGTCAAAGGATACTACCATAAGGTGGGCTTCTAGCGCCAGCAGCGTAATCACCTCTTAGCTACGGCGATGCAAATTACTATTTATTTATTCACTTTTTAGGTTTGAAAGTCGCCTTAATCGATAAGTGAGGAAATGCTCAGATGTTATTCAAGGTAAAAAAGTATAAAAAGGAAAAAGAGGAAGGAAGAAACCAATCGACTGTCGGGAACCATTCCTCTTTTTCGAAGAGAAAAAAACATTACATCGTGTCTCCCTCTTCTAGCTGTTCCCACTTTTTAATTCATCCGTACTGAAACAGAATATATAGATGCTGATCAACAAAAAATAGTTGATAGATAAACAAATAAACAAATTTTCTGTAAAACGATATCCCCACTGCAAGATCATAAGGTAAACAAACGTTCGGAAGTAGAATCAGTTGGTGAGACGCTATCCCAACTGCCAATTCATTGAAAACTCAGCTGAACTCCCTAATATGTAGGTTAGTTGACAAACTCGATCACCCGATGGTTCGGTTAATCCTTCCCCTCAAGACCTCAAGGGTTCAAGGCAACTTCTGAGATTGTTCGCTCATCTATCGAACCTTCAGATCAGATGGATATGTTCGTCATTGACAAATGGACCCTTACCACAGCTTAATGGAATCGTCGAGAGCATTTGGCAGTAGACAGTTGGCCCAAATACATTTTAACCTCATAAAAACACCTTCTAAAACGTTTTTTCACTGAGATTTGGCTAATAAATGGTGATGGATAACCTTTCAAGACGTAGTG
>UZAF01017955.1:0-19681 GCA_900617895.1 Haemonchus placei | reverse complement strand
CAAATTCGTATGCCAGAACATCCGCCACTAGGGAGAGCGGCTCGGGACGACAGTGGGATTAACAAACTTCCAGGGACGGGATGTTCTTCCGGAACGCTCGGGCAGATCTGCGGGAGGGCATGTTTCAATAAATGCCATAAAATTGTCAAAGCCTCTTGTAGTTCCGTCAAATTTCCGCTCAGGAACACCATCTGGTTATTGTCCTGGTCGGCTCGTCGTCTAATCGCTTCAGAGAGAGGTCATCACGACTAAACACCCCCCACTACAGCCGCAGATCGCATTTAACATATTGTGGGAATAATTGGTATCGCAATGGGAGGGGGATTACCGTATGGTAAGGGGGCTGGAGGCAGCGACGAGGGTTAAAGGATAAAGCCAGCCAGCAGCATTACAAGATACGATCTCCAAGAGATGCTAATCTTTCCGAGGGAATTCATCCAATTGATTGACGTAGGGATGACATTTTGAAGGATGATTCAGGGGGTTTTCGTGGGTGGTTGGGCCTGGGCCGAAGGCTGGTCAGAGGTGAGTTTCTAGGGATGTCTGGGTTATTCTGCAAACCGGCAGAAGATTTATCGGCCTGGCCTACGGTCGGGAAACTCTCCCACACATGTTGTTAGGTGTTTATTGAGGGTCATTTATCAATGTGCCAGGCTCCATCGAAATGTCCTCAAAGTGCATCCCGTGTAGCCATTGAACACCCTTACCCCTGACCACCACACGCACATTTTTGGCATGTCATCGGCGCTTTATTTAGCATTCTTGAGGCAGATGAGGTCGACTTGCTCTCGAGGCCAACGCCCTCAGTCCTCGACACAGTCTATCGCCTGCTTTTCGCCAACGGATGCTCTCTGTAGCGCTCCTCATTTGACTCTCTCCAGTGATGGATATTCCAGCTTCAACGACCGCTTTTAATTGGTGACTACCCGCCGCCACGACGAATGAGTCGATTTCGTTTCAACAAGAACATCACGGAAAGCCCCGAGCATCCCAGGAAGAGGGGGAGGGAAAACGTCAGCAAGACCCGATATGTTTACCAAACAGACCCATTCTTACTGGACATACCGGAGGAGAGCAGCCGCCCTCATCACCCGTGTTCCTGTTACATAACAACGAGCTTGTTTTTAGTGGTCAGCCATTGTTAAGGTGTATTGCTGAGATGGATGAGTGAAAACGGGGGATTGTCCAGCAAAGTCTAGCCAGAAGCCGGATTAGAAATTTGGCCTCAAAATAATTTTCCTAGAAGTCCTTTTTTTACGAAAGAGTTGAACTGTGAGTCTAACTGTGGGGAAAGCTTAATAAAGGCGATGACTCTCCAATCATACAGAGGGCTTGTTTGTACTGCCAATTTACTGTTTATTTCAGTGAACATACTTATTTATCCAACTTTAAACGATGGATGTATGTAGGCTAACCCCAAGTGGCCCCTCACATGGTGTAGGATCACTTGGAGCTACCCTAAGGCTTTGAGGACCAGTACCATTAAGACCGATCAACCCTCCGTTCTCCCAGGCTGTTGGTCCATTTGGTATCATCTGGAAAAGCATCTGGAAGAGTATTTAAAAAACATTGACCTACGTAGTTGCTGAACTCGTAATTCTATAAGTAAGCCGAATACGAATACAAACACCTTGAACTTTCTGAATGGATGTGGAGGGCTGTGGCGTATCCCAAAATGACGTTCCGAACCGAAATACTTCACAGGCATTTTAGAAACGCTACTTGGACTAGTCACATCAATCGCCACATGAAAGCTAAAGGTTCAGTCTGGCCGCTGAACAGTTTTACAACGATTCTACGCTATTCTCCCTCTGATCAACTACCCTTTGCATCCATATTGCCCTCATTATGCGTTCATCCGATAGGTCTGTAAGTGGTACACAGTAAGGAAATTCAATACCTAACAATCGGTTTATTTCACCGATTAGTTTTAAATACCCTGGCGTATCCAACCCACCTTATATGTACGTCTGAATAGAAAGTTGTTTCGACCGCTCGTCTGGCATAGCCGATTCCCAACTTCTGATGCGAAGGTTACGTTTCTTTATAGAAGGCCAATTTACACTAAGATTTTTGTGAGGCCATAAAAAAATGAAGGATCAAGTAATTGGGCATTGATAAATCCCTCTGAAGATGCGCTCCGCATTCGACTACCATTCAGAATCGTAGTAGCGTAATGAATGTGTATGTGCCCTATACAATGTCTTGCGGTGGCCAGCCGATGTACAAGTCAGTCTTCTATCCTCTCGAACTGATCTGGTACCAATTCATCGGCCCCGAAGGGACGGAAAACTTAGCTGACCTAGGCTGATATAGGGAATTAGAACCGGTGATCATGTGATTGTGTGCCATTTCCCACTGCACTACTTTCACCCTCCTAAAGGCGAAAGGCCCTAATCTATCAAAGGTTTTATATGCCAAATTCGGCAATATCGTAAAGCCTTGATACTATATACAGTATAGCGATAGATCAAAAAATATGGGCACATTGAAATGGAGAGATAGTTGTTGAGTAAGATCTTTGTAGTATAACAGTACAATTACAGATATGAGGTAATTTTACAAAACGGCCGTTATATCATTCGAAGTCCATCTCTCAACTCCTGCGAAACTGTGTCCACCATTTCCTGAACCAAGACTTCTTCCTCTGTTTGAGTAAGACTGTCATTAGCACGAACTTCCTAAAACGATAGCGTCATGTCACTTGCGTCCAAAGATGAAATATGTATCAGCTTTTTCTGAAACTTCTCGTTTCCCTTGCAACATTGTTGTTTTTGCTTTTCCTGAGTCCATTATTCCATGCGGTCAATAAATACGGGCACATAAACTAGTGAATCTGGCGCATAAACAAACAAATAAATAACTAAACAAATAATTCAACAAGTTAATATCACTGTTAGCATGTGCATAAGATTTGAGCTCTCTCAAAGTTTGAGTGACGGCGTTCCAAATTGCGAGCCGCTATTCAGGCCTTCAAGAGCAAGTCTTGGTGACGGCCTTGATCAACTGCGAATAAATTTCACCTGTAGAACACACGGTGGGATACGGTGGATCGATAAAAGGATAGCTATCTGCTTTGGAGGAAATTCGGGTTGAATAGTACGTCCTGGACCCAGGAGCCCTACACCAGCATAAACGATTTGAAATGGGAATCAGCTACCATAGCAGACCTTGATCTCCACAACCATTGACTGCTCTATAAGACTGTAACCACCAGAGCAATGCTGTAGAGCCAAGAGTAAATATAAATCGATGACCTGGGAGCCGAAGTTGTTGCCCTAGCCTCCGTAGACTGCCTCTTTCCTGCACAACAAAAAGGATTCAAGGGTGAGTTCCAATTTCTTGAAGGTTTTTCTCTCTATGTACGATTTGGTAGTAGTTCTTGGCAGTACCTAGTCCAATCCGTACTGTTAACTCCATTTCTGCATAATAGTGGTCAGTCAAATGTTGAACGTCGTCTTATCACCTTGGGATCCATAAATTTTGGTTTGTAATCAGTGATTGTAATGAAAACGTATGATTGCAGACACATGAAGAAGCCTGAACTCCTACTCGTACATTTTTTGAAGATGAAACCCATAAAGGTTCTGTCTGGGCAAAACACGAAGAATCCAATATCACAGGAAGATTAAGGAGAACTCTTATATCAGTAGTCGAATTATTATACTATGAAAATCGAAGTAAAAATTATGAAAAGAAAAATGTAGCGAGACTGTTCATAGGCATATTTTCGTTTGATTTCAATTCTGCTCCATCAAGCCATTCTCATTTACAAAAGTCAGGGATACCTACTCTAAACTCATCATCTTGAGCGCGTTTCTTTCGTTTAGTCACACTTGTGGGAGGAATTTAGTTTGTCTTAACTCTCACCTTTACAATATTGAGACTTTTGGGTAGGATGTTTGACTTCATAGCTTTCTTACCGGCACTTAGGCTCTCTGGAAGGTGCGCTTATCATTACATACTTCACCACGAACCCAAAAACCTTTAGAGGTTCAAGACCAGTGCTTATAGTTTGTACCAGTACGTCTGAGTCTTCACGGTCTGGAAAAGTTCAAAGGTCCGCCGCCTATCAACCTGCTTCATCTGAGTCATCCCTAAGTGCACCATCTGGTTTTGAGTAAAAACAGATGAACCAGAATTTGGGCATTCAAAAATTGGTAGTGCAGATTATGAGCACTGGTCTATAAGCATGGACGTGGGTCGAATTCTGGTTTGAAACCAGACGCTCCGTCCATATCAGCGTCCCCTGCTACAAGTATACTTGTTTTAGAATGATTGTTGTTCGTGACTCCGGTATTTACAGTTATGATCCGAAAACCGGCGAAGTCGTTTAATGGGTTCATACTTGTCTGAGAGTATGAAGGCGTCGATTTTTCATGAATTCGTCCTCCATCATGTAAGCCTCAAAGTCAAACGTCACCATAAATTCGAGTGGGAATTAAGAGTCTAGGAGCATTCCAAGGCAGCACTGATCAACAACCAAAAACTGATTGTTTACGTGATACATGATACTTCAACAGCAAAGGAAATTTCACGGTAGAATCAAATCCGCTCTAAACCAACTTGAATCTGTTCAGCGACTTGCTTTGCCATTTCACCCATCGAGGCGATACGTTCAGCTTGGCGACTGCGCTCCATCGCCAAAAACTGCTCGTTTTCGAGCTGGAGATTTTCAAAATTCTTCTGAACAAAGTTGATTAGAAGAAATTTGTGAACAGTGAAGTTTTGCGCAAAAAGAGTTTTGAAAAGGTTTGTTCCAGGTGATGATAGTGAGCTAATTTGCTCCTTCATTTTATGGGGATCTTGTATGGCTGCTTTCATAGTCCGCCGGCCGGCGTGCCGGCGGAGGCAGTGCTAGGGGGGAGGAGGGAGGCAGACAGTGTAAGGCAAACAGTCCACCCCCTTCGAAGGTTGTTTGTTTTCAACCCCTCGAAGGGGCGTGGACTGTTTGCCTATCTGTCTGCCTCCCTCCTCCCCGCTAGCACTGCCTCCACGCCGGCACACCGGCACGCCGGCACGCCGGCCGGCCGGCGGACTATGAAAGCAGCCTATGCGGTCCGACCGGATTTGCCTGGTATTCTACTTAGGATGGTACTCATTTTTTGATCAATTGATAACGACCAGTGGGTAGTGCTTTTTCGAAACCGATCTATTCCGATTTGAGTGGAGCCATTCATTAGACTTTCATTCAGAACTGTCGTGACGTTTGACTGCGTCGATAGCCCACACATTAATTGGCTAGGATCAAAATCGATGCACTGACCAGTGCTCTCAAGCTCCTAGAGATGATCAGAGAAGTAGATGCCCCAGGGAAATAAATATCTGGGACTAGGACCGGGGAAAATAGTAAGAGGGACGTCACTTGGCAATTTTCAGCACACATCATCAGTGTTTATAAAAACGGACCCGTGAGTCAGGTGGAAGCTTCAGTTTCAGTTGCTCGAGAGACGTCTTCACCTCACCCTTGGTCAGCTCTTGATTGTTTTTGATCTGAAAACAACCGGTGAGCTCAGTTAGGGCGTCAACAAAAATCTCCAACCCACCTTGAAATAGTCTTGGACGACATCGTCCGGAACTCCAATCAGGAATGACGGCAATATCTCGTCACTTGTCCTGGGCGTTGATGTCTCGTAGACGTCCTCACCGCTACCTTCCCCCATACCCCCACTAATCAAGTGTACGAGCACGCTTAGGGGAATTTCAGGCTTCAGAGTCGGTTGTAGGGGAATTTCAGGTTTTAGAGTTGGTTGAATAACAACGGGGCCCGGAGTAGGAACACCCTCAATGACAATGGGATTCAAAGTAGGAACACTTTCATGACCCGGGTAGATATCCCATGTTCCTTCTGGAGTAACAGGATAGGTAATAGCCTCATCGACAGGGGGATAGATCGCTTGATGAATGAGTATCGATGGAATGGGTGGACCTGTAATATAAACGGTTTTTTTTNTTTTTTTTGGAGATTTTCGGCACTGTAAGATACAGAGCTGTTTTATGTACATGAAAACCTATGCCAAGCGATAATAAAACTTATATCATATAAATAAGAAAACAAAAACAATTATCACCAGCATGCCAAACAAATGCCAGTGAAGTCATTGAAACCCTTTTGGTAAGAACGTACAAACGTTTGTCCTTGAACGTCATTTAGCTAGTTACCGAAGTTGATGCCACTTTCTATCTGGAAGAACTCTCCTCAATTTCGTGAGGACCAAAAGGTGTAGAAGTCACTACCTCCATTGTCCCGGAGGGGTAGCAGTCGTTTGGTGCGGCCCCTCGCATTACGCCTAACATTCGACGCGGTCCCTGAGCGGGACAACTCGTCCAGGCGATTCACCCTCCTGGCCAACCCATTGCCCATCCAACTGATATACGCCTGATTGATGTGGCCACTATATTAGACGCAAGACTGCGGACCTACTTGTACTCTGATAGATTATCATGGTCAGGAGGTTGAATCACCTGGGCGAGTTGTCCAGCTCACAAACCGCGTCGAAAGGGCGGGAAGGGCAACGTCAAAAGACATACTCCCGTCCCGGACTAGTCTGGCCATGATTAGGCGATACCAGTGTGATGGAGGGCTTGGTTTCACCCAAGCGGGAACCGATCGCGAATTCGCCGTCTAGGCGTTCACCACTTCACCAGCTCCGAGCAGTCAATTTTATGAATTTAGAGGGGATTACGACAAGTAGCGAGACGTAGTGTGAGAGAAAAGACGTCCCTTCGGAGGAACCTATTCCCCAGTTCAATGCTAGCAAGCTATCGGAGGTGATATAACGGTGAAGTCGTCATTTCAGAACCACCTGAGGTAACCATGTGTAGTTCGGTAATTTCGGTGGAATGACTACATTTACGCCTCCTGACCCTACAATTGTAAGGAAAAAGTGAAATGCGCAGTGGGTGAATACTGGCACCGCGCGACGGGTTTTAAGAAGTGGCGTCGATTCTTGCTTGGCAAATGTCTTTTTGTTCCTACCAGAGTCTTCCGGAAGTTGCAAGTCCTACCTTTTGCCGCGATTGACCCTGTGTCTGGCTGATGTTGGTTCGGGTTCCTTCCAAGAAACATTCGAACCGCCTGCGGATTCGGCCAGAAACCATTAGTTGGTCTATCGCTGATGGCTGGTGATGATTTCGGCTCCACAGGAACCACAACCCTGAGAGCTGAAAAAGAACCGGTGATGAGACAGTTTTACTACAAAAAATCCACTTCCTATGTTTTGGTATTCAGAAAACCGAATCGATTCAATGTGTCCAAATCCAAACTTGACACCTGAATTTTGATAATAGCTCTTCGAGAGGGGTCGCTTCGTTCCCAATTTCTAACGTACGTGCAGTGAATGACTAGACAAGAAAATCGTCCCTTAACTTCCCAGAATGAAAAATTTGTAAATTGGAGAATCACAATCGAGCAAGCGAGGAGGAATGTACGGAAGTCGGAGAAGTCGGAAAAATGGAAAACAGGGAAACGAGTGGGCTGGAAATCACCCATCGATAATTGTCATTGTCATTGTCAATGTCTGGAAATCATTGTCAGCTTGAAGTGAGTTAACGTGGACTAGCGCAAATCATTCGCTCCCCTGACACTTAGGAGTACTGTAATGTCATATCAACATCGCGGAGGGCGGCGACGAGCGCGAAGTGAGGGTGGTGACCTAATCTCGACGGACGCGCGGAACGGGCGTTCCCCTTGGAGAGGAAGCTGATTTGCCTAGTGTTTTAACAAGTGGCAGTTGGCAACTGGCTTTTCTCGTGGAGCTTAAAATTGGAATTGGACACATGCAAGGAATTTTAAGGATTGGATTAGTTAGTTCGAAGTTCGAGTTTGGCTTCTGGTTGTTGAATATGAACTGAGGCCCTCGGACTTTAGGTTCCAACCATCGTTGTGGTCTGGTGATGATTCTGAAACACATGAGAGGGTATTCTGGGTTTCGACGCCTGTAGAAGGGTCAGAAGGCGTTTCAGAGTTTGTGGAAGATGGTTCCAAATTGTAATGCCGCTGGATTACCAACGCAACTAACTGTGACATGGCAGAGGCGAGCCAGCTAAAAATCACGGTGAGGGGCTTTGGACTACTTGACTGGTATTACTTTCACAAGTTGGAAAAGATGTAGGAGAGGCTGTAGGCGCTAATACACGACCGCTAGAAAACATTTGGCTACCTTTGGGCTTTTCTACCCACATGGGTACTTGTTTCATTACCGTGGTTGCCAGTGGGCACGGTCGGGGCCAACTAGAAAATCGAAGCGCAACAGTTAATTAAAAGGCAAGAAGTGAGTAATTACTTGTGTAGCGATCACCTGATGAATCCAGTACTGGTACTGCGTTATAGAGCACTGGCTGTAGATTCTGAGTCTGATCCTCGGCAGGTCGTACAACTGATGGCAAGGCATTAGCATCCAAAGAGATTTCAAAGCCGTTCAGAGTAGCTCCTGTGGAGCAAAGAAAAAGGAGCAGTATCAGGCTCATCTGTAAATAAGCTTTTTGAAAAAAGTAGGTCAATTCATGGTGTATAGCACACGAAAAGAAATGCCAGTAAACTGATCAAGGTAAACAAAAATGCCTGGTATCAAAGTTGCGGTCCTTCCCAGCATCGGGAATTTTGCCTGAAACTCGAAAACCACTTCAGACCCGCTGTCGTGGCCTTCAANCATAGGAAATATGCTGTGTGGAAATATTGAAGTACGAGAAGCGGGAATATGGTTTCGCAAAGTGAAAACACATACAGAAGGGGCAAGTTTCACTAATGATACCTTTTTTGAAAAGAACGTATACTGTAGGCGTGTCAGACAGGACTCTAAATGTAATGTGGACGAGCAACGCCGTGTGAAAAGCCATTGGCCAAGTCAACTTGGTTGAATTGATGTGAAATCATAACAAATATGGGAAACTCGTCCAAAAATCCATTTTGTTGGCATGCTCTCGTACAGTTTTGAAAATAAACTTTCTGAGAAAGATCTAACTCTGACTCTAACTGTCCAAGCTTGTAAGAATAAACACAACTTCATCGTGGATCCAGAAGTGAATCAAGAACTAAAAGGCAGATCGCACCAGGTTTCTGGTAAGCTGTTGGATATTCAGCGGTGGGTAATGTCGTACCTTTTCCATGAACAGCTGAAGCAAACGATGAATCATTGACTGTTGGGTTGATCCGAACGGCTGACTACATCAATATGGATTTGCAGTGGAGCTGATGATGGAGCTGGAGCGAAGCGGTTTGTGCAGGTGTACAAACAGTTGAAATCAATGCATATGACGAACATAGTTTTATACATATTATAGGTATGACTGGAATTGTGATATGTTATGGATTCTCATCAATTTAGAAGGCATTTCAAAGCTGAATTCCCTAGGAAATTCATAACTATTCTTCAAATAGTAGTCTGGGAATGAAAGCTATTCGACTAGGAGGATGCGTCATTACTCAAAGCTTTGTTGATGGATCGAATCTCGTTGATTCGTTTGGTCAAACCAAACTTTCAACTTCTCGAGGTTGGTGCTATAAGGTCTCTATTTGTGTGAAAGGAAAATTTAAGCATGCATCCATTTGTTCACCTGTCATCGTATAATGTCGTGTACAATAATACGGATCCAAACCCATGAGCAATTTGAATTGTAGTCGGTAGCCAGGCGCATTCCAGAGAGGTGATCAACCTTAAGCCCTTATTTTCTATGTTTTTCTGTGATCCACAGTTTCAAAAAGAATGACAGGACTTTGAGCCAGGATCGCGCCTTCGGACCTCATGACACTGGTCATCCACTCGGAGCCACCTGCATGGATACAAACGATGAAGGCGATGTAGAGAGGAATAAAAAGCTTTGAACCGTTTCAGTTTATAAAACTTCAGGGTACACTCAAAATGCGGTTACTGATGTAAAGGGAAGCCGGGAAAAGAGAGCATCTCAAGTCAGGGTTCGAACAGGCCAATGGAAAGGACTTCAAACCCAGCTCTGAGTTTTTTCCATTTTTTTCCATTTCATTCATTTTTTTCTCCCACACTTTCTATGGGAACACTTTCAGTTAAATCCAACAAGTAACCTGGTCAAAATTACTTTTATACTTTTTTCATCTGAACGTGACAAGAAAAAAGAAGTATTTACTCTTATAAAATCTTAAATATAATCACCCAAGAAGGATCTCATAATCAATAAAAGCTCACAGGTCAACAATCAAATGATCAAATCAGCCATAACTCGTGAAATGTAAAAATCATAGAACGTAGGCTTCATTTAGATGCCTAAATATTTTCGGTAAAAGGCCTGGCACAGTTTACAAAACGATACAGACAAGTGTTTGGGATGGGATCACAGTTTTTACCATTTAAGAATGGGATTCCGGCGGAATTCTGGAAAATGATAAGTGATGCCCCTTAAGGTCTGAAACGAGAGAGTAGGTATCGTATTCAGGCACTATAAAATCGCAGACACCAAAGGGATCGGCCCCAGAAGATTTGAATAGATTCAAAGGCGGCCACTAGTAATATTGCCCAATCGATTGCTGTACCTAGCCAAGGGGGATTAGCCCATGATTAATGTAATAAGACTCCCTAAGACTCCCTTATGAGATTATTGGGGAAATGAATTCAGAATTATTCCTAAAAGAAGGATTTTCCAGTCACTTATGAGGTGCGAAAATCAGATGTTGTTNACTATAAAATCGCAGACACCAACGGGATCGGCCCCAGGAGGTTTGAAAAGACTCAAAGGCAGTCACTAGTAATATCGTCTAATCGATTGCTGTACCTAACCAAGGACGATTAGCCCCTGATTCACGTAGTATTTAGGATTCCCCTTATGAGATTATTGGGGTCTACAAATAAATTCAGGATTATTCCTGAAAGAAGGATTTTCCAGTCACTTATGAGGTGCGAAAATCAGATGTTGTTGGAACTCGCGGCGGTCGTTGCATACGGTACCGCACGCGAAACATTGAAATGTATGGTTCCATGAATGTGTTCCCATGTGCATATAGTAGATGATAGGATCGGAGAATACCATCAGGCACGGTGAACAGTACTGAAATGGCGGTAATTAGAAACGGTACGGAGCAGTAGATTAACCAAACATCTTCAATGAATAGCCTTGTCTTTTTTGAGACATCCAGTTTCGGGATGTTCCTGAGTCAGCATGAGTAATTGAAGCTCAGGACTTTCCCATGGAGCTGCAGCTAATTTAGGTGCCCAGTTCTGTTAGAAAAAGAGCATTCTTTTTCAAGAATCCTAGCATTCTTCTAGAATACCTAGTTTCTGCTATAATAAGGGGGAGGGGGTTGAATCTTTTCCCACTTTTATCTGATTTGCAAGAAGGGCCTTTTATAAGCTGCTCAAATGCTGGGGATACAAGTTGTAATTGTTTGTGCCGGTGATATTCTCTTGCCGTGCGAGGTTATTAGTTGGAGCTATTCATCAAATCGACGGCGAAGGTGGTGTAGTGGCAAGTAGCGCACTATCTCTTACGCATGGTCACTGGTCCGAAACCCAGATCAATATCCGCCTACGCCAACCAAGCTCTCCATCCCCCCGGGGGTACTGCTTGATTACAGCTAGTACTGCTGCGAATAAGGTTCTAAGCTTAGAGCCCGCCTCGGGCTGTGAATGGTTCTTTGGCAGGAACACGGTAAACAAAGTATCGTAGGGGGTAGGGGAGGGGGGAATGGAACGAAAGATAAAATCCCTCTTGAAGAGGCAAATGCAACCCCCTCGGGTGTCAAGGATTTTTGACGCTAATCCCATTAACTGTGCACAAGACGTAAGCCACCCACTATAGTCGCCGTGCAGTCACGGACAATACACCGGAGTCTACGACACAATGCCGTATTGGTATGTATCTAATTCATTTACCGTGAATCATGGGTTCGGATTAACTTTTCGCTTAACTTTCACCAGAGAGAATACGTCTTGGATTATTGTAATAGGAAAAAGGGGCTGTTAAGCAGCCATGTTGACTGCATACAATTCACCCCTACCGTACCTTCTAATTTGCTGATTGGCTAGTGAAATGGAATTGATTTGAAAAAAAANAAAAAAAAGTGATGGATCAATGAAAATACGAAGTGCTTAATACTTACCAGTACAACTTCACCTCTTTGTTGCTTTCGTTCAACAAATGCCCAGAAACGTGATCGTCTTTGTCGTTCTTCAACGCTAAGACTTAGATCTATCGGTTCATCCTTAAAAGTTTCTTTTTTTTTCTTAATTTTTTGGTCGAAGAGAAAAAAATTAAAACCGTGGTGAAATGCTACCTGGCTCTGTTGAGGTGGCGGGAGAGGTCTTTTGAATGGGTTCTGTAAACTCTGAAATCACTTGGTTGATAAAGACTCGAGAATATTCAAGAATGAAGCCGAGACGAAGAAGTGACAGGATTTTTCAATTTCGCAATCGTAAATATTCCTGTTATCTTGTTTACCAAGGTAAGCTGGGTAAATCATTTTTTTACTACTCAATAAATAACATTTATAGAGTAATACGTGTTAGTACTTTGCGGAACTGACACAGACGCTGAACCATCCCAACCCAACCCAAGTATTGATGCCTCTGGAAACCCAAGATCAATATTATTGAATATAAAATAAATCGTAAAAAAGTGAGGCCCAAATTATGTAGATGTAAAGAAATAGCTGTGGGTAGGCGAATTCACTTGTTGGGAAGCGCTTAACCAAAATTCCGTGACGTAGGTGTCATGGCTCCAAAGGCTCAAAGGCGAAAACTCGAAAAAAAAAAANNNAAAAAAAAACCCCGATCCCTATTTCAGGTTTTCAAAGGGTTACAAGAAAGGAAACCGGTTTCTGTTTATTCTGCTAACCCTCCCTCACCACCTTTTCCCTGAGGAGTCCTCGTCCGTGTTGGGATCCTGATTCAGAGATTTGATGGATGTCATTTATGTCGGAACAGCACGGGAGAGGTCGCCCAGGGTCACCTTGAGTAGGGTTTCCGTCAAGAATTCAGCTTCTTGTGAGCTAAACTCATTCTTTCCTGTTAAGAATTCTGCTTCCTTTCTTCCGGACTAGATTTGTTCTTTCCCCCTTACCTCCCAATCCTCCTCCTCCCTTCCCCTCCTCTTCCAACCCTCTTCTTGAGTTATTATTATAAGGATTAGTGGGATTGCTAAAGTGATTCTGGAAACGTTTCGCATTTGATCATCGTTTATGATTTTTTTTTCAAAGGGGTATGATCCTGGCAGATTGATCTCAGAAGGATGGAAAAAGACTTCACCTGTAAATCCTCATTCCACTCAATATGCTGTTAACTGACAACTTCGGGAATTCTTCAAAAAGATGATCTTTCATAAAAAGCGTCCTTTGGGATTAAGGGAGGTGTAAATAGGGGAGAGAGAGGTGGATGAGAAATAAGTAAATAGCTGAATTAATAGGTAAATAATTAATTGAAACATAATTAGGCCGCTCAAATACAAAATCTCTCCAACTTCAACGTCAACAAACCTCTACCCAGCAAGATCCTTGAACCTTACTATCTCATGAATGTGCCCCCCCCCCCCCCCCACTTTTTTTCTTGGGCGGAAAATTCGACTGATCTGTATTACCGTAACTTATAGAGACTTATAGAGCCCTCTACAAAGGTCTATAGTCCTTCTGTGGCTCGATTCAGCTACGATTAAAATATATGTTTACCAGTAGCCCACCGACTATTGATGAGTAGCTTTTTGAAATAACCTTTCGAATTAGGGTCTACAAAAGCTAAAAGCCTTCTGTTATCTGCAGGTATCTCTCCCCGAAAATGAACTGATAGTTTAAGGTAGAAAAAGCTTTGAATCCATTATATGAAGTACATGAAGTAGGTGAGCCTCGTTTCCAATCTAATTGGTTAATAATAAGGATAAAAAATCTGAAGAAGCAAAAAACTGAGTCTTTTTTCCATCCCGACGAATATAATGAAATTTAACTACAGCTGATATAGCCGAGACATTTAATTATCCCTTGTCACCGTGTTGGCACGCAGCTATTCCGAGATTGTTGGTTACCATGAGGATCGACATTAAGAGTTAGTGAGCCGGGAATAATTACTGGCTTGATTTGTAAGAGTTTTACCTGATCCTGACTGGTAACGGACGAAGACGAACAGGGTCCAATCATATCCTCTGGCTCCTGAGCGCGACGCTTGATTGGAGCGCTAGATCTTTTCTCCATCGTGGATCGTCAATGATCAGCACTGTACGGCCGCTTCTTCGATAAAGAGGTAATCCCTGAATCAATCACCATTCTGAAAGGGTCAGATTCAAGGCAGCAATCAGAACGGGACCTTTCTGGTGAGAGGTTTCGAGACAGTAAGCTATTTTGGGGATATACCGTTATAACGCTGTGAGTAGAGAAGAGCTCGGAAGAAAATTACCCATCAATCATGAACTACCTTGAGGGGCGTGGTTAGAGCCTGAGGGACTTCGCTGTTCAGAATCTTGGATGATTTTTCATCAATATCTGTACAAAAATCTCAAAATTGAGCGAGGTCCCATTCGACCGATTAGGAAAATTGGCAGGGTAGAGAATTTAAGGATGACGTCCTCCCAAAAGCCAGCAAGGGGATGAAGCGATGATGTTTGATTGTGTTAGACTGCTCAAAATCCTGGCAGACTACCAGGGATAAGGAACTATTGGACTGGTCCCAATGGTCCTACTAGTGAGTAGTTCCCACCCCAGTACAGGTAGGCCTATCCCTAGAGTAGAGTCTAAATAGTTTGCGTTCTTAAGGGTGACCGTAATCTAAATTTGTCAACCGATAGGTGAGCCCAGACCTCGTAGTCTATGGGACTGATTTGTTTTACAAGGTATTATTCGTTGCCCTACTCCTACTAGTTATCTCATAGGGCCATTTTCTGTGGGAGGTCTACCCGTTCCAGTTTTTCCGTGGGAGATGCTAAGCATTCAAGATTTCTTTCACGGGCATCACTTTGTAAGGAATCATTTTGCTTCAGATTTCCAGATTCCAATTGCTGGATTGCGATTTTCACTTACAGAAACCCAGATCCAATATTCGCAGACGTATACGTTTTGTGATGTTGCAAAGAAATAAAAGGCAGAGCTCCTATGGTTTCCCAAGGACAGTTGTTCGAATTGTGTAAGCGCGGGATCATTTACTTTTTTCATACTTATCCAATCAACTTCTACTGCCAGTATAGGTCTTAAGATTCTGTAACTAAAAACCTCAGATCCTGAAACAAGGTTGGGATCAGGGTAAGCGCAGCGTTACGCAAGAAAGCCTCCCATTTTGGACAATCGTCCGTTCCTACAATCCTGCAAAGTTTTATCTTCATTCTCACCCAAACTCTGAAACCATCTAAAGTCTGAAGGCGTCGGACAAGGTAGCAGAAGACAGAAGTGGGTACCATCAGGCCAGACCTACTATTCTATTCAATGTATTGGCAGCTCAGATCGTCACTGCCAGATTCTTGAAAACGATGGACTTATCCGGAATCCTTCCCGAGATTCCAAATGATCCAACATCAAAGACCTCAGTTTGGACCTTTCAACAAACTTTTCAATGGCGCTTTATAAACTAATCCTTTGTTAGCTAGGGGATGTAGAAGCCATCGGCAAAGCCAAGGTTTCGCCATTTGAAAAGCCAAGGTCCCATATCGGAAGTCATCCCTGTCATGGTACTGTTGGCATCCCCGGAGCCCTGTTTTTATTTATCTTAGTGGTTCACATGAAGAGGAGAGGCCAACGAATCCAGAAGAAGTAGCAGCGTCGAAAGCCCTTTTTATTAATTATTGTGAAAGTAGACCAACCTTTTCATTCTGAACGATTTCAGTTTGAATGTTAAGCCGATGAATTAGTGGAGATCAATCACATTCTCACTTGCCTGCTTTTTTTCAACTGGAAGTTTGTTACGCCGAGTGCTCTCCTAGGAAGCTGTTATGGCAATGCACAAACGCACCTTACTGGCAACCGAATGTGAGACTGATCATGGTAAACGCCTAATATCGAGACATTTCTGAAATTTCCTCAGAATACGTTTCATATCACCTGGTAGTTGTAATGGCATGCGAGGGTTAGTATTTCTGAGCGTAGTAAACAAATCAGTGTTCCTTTCCCATTAGGTAACCCGAAAAGAATTTCTATTGAGCCCTGTTGAGGTGGGATCATGTGATTGGACAAATACATTTATAGGCGTGAATCAACAACAAACAGAAACTAGAGGATGTTCCGGATTCTTTGGTGGACTGGAATTTCTGCTCGGTAAAACTAAGATCAGTTTCATTACTGACCAGATTGAACAAAATATTGGAAGTTTTTTGAGATTACAGAAGGATTAAAAGGTACTACTGGGCTCAGCACCATCATGAACCCTACAAATTTTTGCGAAAGTTGGGAAGGAATGTGCATCTCAGTGTATCTCCGGAAATCAATTTTCCAAAATGGATCTACCTACACCTGACTCTTATCAAGCTCCCTAATCATTAATAATAACTATACGGATCTTGCGAACTCCTTTTAGAATATTGGATTATGACAGTTCAGAGATGCTGGACGGACGCAAAAGTTGTAATCGCCCAGTTGCTGCCCTCCTTAAGTAAACGTTAAAAGTAATCGATGTGTCAACTATATATGTATCAGGTCCTAACCAGGTAGGTCTTCCAGCTCATAAGAACATCTCGTAATAGTTATTAAAATTGTTTTGCTCATTGTTGTGGGTATTCAGGAAAGTTGAAGATGTTGTTCAACTTTCCTGAGCGGTTCGAATGTGTAATTCGAAAAAAAAANAAAAAAAAAGTAAAGATACTGTTAGTCAGCTAAATGAACATAAAACTTTCATCTCTCCGGAATCAAGTTCTGACAAATATGTGGTCCCCATATTCGGATCCCTACGAGAATGACCATGGAATATTTTTGTGATGACGAGTTGGTGTGCTAGTTCATTACACTGATAAAAAGATTTTTCTAACAAATTTCGGTACACTTAGGTTCAGTCAGCGTAAATGGACGCAATTCTAGATCTCCTGCATTGAACCCCCAGAGTCCTTAATATCACTACTGCACCTTGCCTACAGAGGTCGCTGGATCCCATTAATCTTCGGTATGAGAACGTAGGTAATTTCAAGGTTTGCTCTCCTGCATAAAGTGGGAACTTGAGAAGTCCGATCGATTAAGTATCGTCATGGCCTAAGTGGTCTTGTTTAACAAACGATTAACATTAGAAAAACTTTAGAAATGTCAATAAGGCTCTTAAGGCCCAGCAGAAGTCGCATCGACCTGAACAAGTCAACAATTAATTGCCATTGGCTAACGAGTACTGAAAATATTTATACTTGTTCAGTAAGCCCTATGTCTCAGGTTTGACTTGAATAAAATCATTTCATTCCTGAAATCAATAAGACTTCTGAGACTTTCAATTCGAATAAATTTTAGTTACCTCTTGGTCCTGTAGGACATCCGAATAGTGAAAAAGCTCTTGGAAGCTCCTGGATGACAGCTCAATACCGAAAACCAAATTTTTCGCAGAGAAAAACGATCAATAGGATGTGATACGGTATTTCCGGCGATGCGGCGATCGGGAAGCGACTGGAAGTGTTTCGCCGGACGGGATGACTTTGGCTACTGACTATCGGCTGATCATATCAAAACATTGTATGTTAAACGGTCGGCGTCGCATATCAGATCCCAACGAAAAATTCTTTCTTCGTTCCTGTCCTGCTCCAGCACTGGGGGAGCTGTCAAAGATTCTGGATAGGAACTGTGGAGTACATCCTTTTGTCGTAACAGGCCATTATACTTTGAACTCTGAAATAGGGAATTTGAAGAAACTTTGAGGAAACTCCCCCCATCCGCCCAACCGCCTTTAGGCACTTTTTGCGAAACCTGTGCATGTGCAAGTTAGCCCTGAACTATTAGAAAAGCTCGAGGAACTGTATGTAAGGATGTGTTCATACTTTGTAGGTAGCACACCAGATCCTACAGTATCCAGTTCTTTCCTACTGAAGTTGGGTTATTCTGCAGTTCCACCTTCGTACTGCCTGTACGTCTCTCCTGCCCAGCTAGTTCTTTTCAAAGCTGGGCCGAGGCGAAACTGCAGTGGACCCCTTCTCTATGATAATTAAATTCCTATGTCGTATCGCTTAGTGCCAAATTTAGCCTTATTTAGAATGAAACAAGTTTGTGTAGCTGCTTCTGATGAGCCAGCTACATCGGTCCTGCCTCCGAGGAATCGAAAAATTCTCGTTATATGCCTGATTAAAAAATTTTTCGGGAACGTTTGAAAGGATTTACGAAAATGAGCATCCTTGAAAGTTTCGTGACGCCTATCTCTTACATTGGTCGGGCCAGCCTTAAAAGGTGCCAACCCAGAGTTTGTGGCATTATAGGTCCTTCAAATGAGTGGTGAAGAGATCAGGAAAGGGGGTTGTGAGCGGAAGGAGATGTAGAAAGCGTTGGGAGGGGGGTAGAGAAAGGAAGGAAGCCTTTTGAAAAATTTTGTTGAAAATCACGCAAGCCCAGATTTTTCGTCAATTCAACCTCAGTATCTCAGTTCAGAGTATGCAGCGCAGTCGACTCGAATTGGGTATCATGAGCCTTTATGCGACTCCGCAAATTTGCAATTTTCGTCTTCTCTATGGAAATCAGTAGAGCTCGACATATCCAATAGTTCTACATCTTCCGGTTAGACTTCTGGGGGACCTTGATTTCTCTTCGAATAATGCATCCAGGGCCCTCTCAGAGCAATTACGTAGTGCTCCACTTCCATGTCCAAATGTGAACACACCTGCAACAATGACAGCAGAATCCGTTTTTCTCCAAGAATAAAAATCCAAAGCAGCATAAAAGGACAGCTCACTAAGCTTCTCTCATTCATTCGGTGAGCTGCAAAATGCTCCTCTATTTTGTTTGTGCACTTTTATTGCTCAGTGACTTCACAACAAAAGCTGAGGACAAAGCGGTATGTTCTCAGTCTCATGAGTTCCAGCACAACCACTTTAGGCACCTGAAACTTAAGTTCTGATAAGCATTTCGTGTGTGTTAGGGCTCTACCTATCATACACCACCTTTGCCCATTCATTAGTGTTATAGTAAAAGACAAGAATGAAGAATTACCACAAAAAATTTCTTCCCGGCTAATCACAATTTCGTCGGGTAGGAGAATGAAAAATGGTTAACCGTAGTGGTTGAGCTGGTTCAACTACTATTTGAGAATAGCCACCCATCAAACCGAATCGAGTTTTGTACTGGTACCGCAATAATTTAATCATGTCCAGTCACAAAGTTAGTTTGAATATGAATAATTTCTCAGTTTTCTCGGAAACTATTTTTTTCAGAAATGTGAAGACAAGGTGACGGACCAAAGATACTGTAATGAACTAGTGAGGAAAAAGTTGTGCGATGATTGGATTTTCAAAGGGCTTGCTGAGCTGCTCTGTGAGAAAACCTGCAAATTTTGCCAGTGATAACACTTCAGATTACTGCGCTGTAATAAACAACATTTTAGAGTGTTTGTTCCTTTTTTCGACATGGCTTCCACAGTACATGGCTATTGATTCAAGTTGCCGAAAGTATAAATAGTATACTTTCAGCAACTTGAACAAACTTGACAACAGTATACTTCAGTATAAACAACAGAATCAATCACAAATATGGACAAGACGGGCTATTTTCTGATCCGCGAAAAGACTCGATGTCATATAGGCCTTACAACAATCAAGAGATTATGAGTCCTTAACGAGATCAGTTTCGCAGGCC